>JAJLUK010000095.1:0-35323 GCA_030570055.1 Blastobotrys chiropterorum
ATGCGCCTGGTACTCTTCGTATCCGGAGATTATACGTGGGTCATTTTCTTCACCATCGCAGGCAAAAGAAAGGGAGCCTTGAAGGCACACCCACCCCAGATGATTTTGTGGAATGGATAGACTACCTCATCACCGATGTATCCGAGCGTTCAAACTACTCTGTGTCTTCCCTAAATTCCATCAAAAATGCAGTGAACGACGTCGACGTAGACGCAGATGAAGCTGAGAAAGAATGAGTATGTATGAAATTTAATAAATGAGTGCTTGTAGTTACTGTCTATTATTTCGTTTACGACGTAACTCAATTTCTAGCTTGTACCCATTTTGGCCCGTGAGACTGTTTGGTAAACAAGTTGCAGCAACATTGAAACAAAACGTTGTAAGTCACGCACTCCAAGACGTTGTTCCCCAATATAGTAGTTCTTTGTTAGGGCATAAGAAACCATCCTTTCCAAGAGGTAGAAATTGACCGTTTTAACACGGTTGAGAGCACTCCTCTTCAGAAGCCTTTTGATCTTTAGCCAACTCCTGAAGCGCTTGTTGCAATAGGCGACCCAGAAAAGACAAGGTCATATGCGCAAAGAAGCATCGTTGAATTCAAGGTAATCGTGCATGTATGTGAAAATTGTGGTTTACCAGAGCAGAAAGAAAGCCGAGTTACATCAGAAAATTCTGCCCATTTACTCTCCAAAAAAGCAAAAATGCAGACGTAATGGCGCTTGTACTTCTTTTTCGGGGACACAAAGTCAATCAAAGGCTTGTGGGGCTGGGGTACCGATGGTGTCATGCTTCATTTCTAGTAAAACCAAAACCCCAGAGAGATTGAAATTGTTCTTGTATTCCTTTTCAAAAGCCTCATCCGTCGAACCAGGGTCAGCAGAGTGAAAACGCAATTCCTCCAAAGTTGGTTGGAGCGGATCCGGTGAACACGAGGAACGTTTTGGTCATCAACCGAATGAGATTCTCTGGGGCGTTTGGATGCGGTGGGAGTCTTCTGAGCGGGGTGAGAGCTGTGAGGCATCTCATTTACAAGAGCTTCGTTTGCTTCTGTGAGCTTTTCTCAACAGATTCGGTGGTAACCTCTTGGCTATTGTTGTCAAATACACAATACCATCAGTGTTATGATTGCTCTCTTAACACCCTTCATCGTTAGTGAAGCCCTCTTTTTGGTCTAGTCGATTCCAAAATTTTCGTGAACTGTACCGAGTTCACGAGCATCATGGCCGTCCTTGGCTTTTGATTAATTGTACCGGGGTAGAGAATGGCATTCTTCCTTTTCAATACATAGTTGCAAGTTTTGGGTTGAGAAGGTATAACAACGATGAAAGCTTTTTCAAGACGGCAGACCGCATATGCTGTTGGCAGTAATACAGCTATTCATGTTTTGGCCCGGGTATCGTTTATGCATAACTTTTAAATCAACTTGAACAATAGTTATTAAACTTGTTAGAATTTTATACAATTGTTAAAATATTGTATTGTTAATTCCCAAATATTAACTATTTCTATAGTTTTGCGGCGTCAAAACATAACAGAGATATATGTTAGCCGGTTTCAGAACCGAATCAAGTGCGAGCCTGCGGATCTTCCCCCCTTTCGAATTACTGTGGAGTAATGTATGATACACCCTTAAATATACGACAAATGACATGCGCCATTACTTCGTTACACATGACATCGACTAGTATGTGGAATTCTTTTAACGATGCAAGCTAAACGCAAAGCATTCCAGCACTAGTGTGCAGGGTCGATGAATAGACTGCAGGTCCGGTGAATTTCAGACGGAGCTTTCAGCCTCATCGGCAGACCGGCCCATTGAATAATTTGAATTCCATCGATATCATTTTAATCAAACGTACCGCCGTACCATAGAAATGTTATTTGCAGGAATAAGGTGGCTGACAAGATAATAGTTGAAAAAGAACTTGCCATTCATTTCAAAAAAATCGGGTTGGATGGTCGATGACCGTGTGGCGTAGGACTCACGCATGATCTGCAACAGTTTAACGTTGGACGATCGATCGAACTTTCTTATCTTCGAAACTTTGTTATGCATATACATACTCAAACAACTTCACACCTGAAAAGGAACTGAAATTTGTTTTAACAGTGGTCACTTTCTATTATATTTTGAGGTTGGAACGTATGTGGCTTCGATTACTGGGCAGGTATGCATATGCATAGCCTTTAGTCGAGAAGACATACTTTTTATGCATATGCATGTTCGACTGGTCGCGAAAAGATGAACACGCGGGTTGACATATGCATATCCAACACCTCAATAGTAACTCTGCAAATAATATATTTCGTTATGCATATGAGGTATGGCCGCTACTATAAAAAGCGCCCCCTCCCCCGCGGTAAGAATAAACTGATAGCATTCTTCCGACTTAACGTCTGTTTCTCAAACCGCTTCTTGTCGGCCGTTCCCTTTTCGATCTTTTTGCCGAATGAAACGACAATCATCCTCAAGCACCTCCTTATCTAAACGGTCTTGTACTCAACCAGTCAATGACGAAGCAGTCAATGATGAAGTGGCGGCGAATCCTGGGACCATACTCGACTGGTTCGAGAAAAAATCCGAAGCTTCAACATTACCTTCCAATCCTCGTGTGTATGGAAAATGGCTGAAAATCGTCAAATACTTGCAGCATCGGGTGAGCCGCAACCAAGATCTCAATATTGCACCACGCTTACTGGATATCAATGAATGGGCAGATCACGTCATGATTCCTAATCTGAAATCAAACGGTCCGAATACTGGTGTTGCTGCACGTTCAATTGCTTACTCAATCTACCAAGAAGTTTTGTTGTGGTGTGAGGAGTATTATAGAAAGCCATTCCGGAATAACAAGCAAACATTCAACATGACGGTCGTCCTTAATATTGCAGTCTATCGTGGACGGCTAATTGAAGACCGGAAAAAGGAAAATTTTGACGTCATTTTCAGTTCATTGGACCGGGCAATCCTCAATATCATCCATCATGCTGTCAATTTTGACAAATTCACACCTGCCCTTGCTCACAGGATCTTTCGAGTTATTTTCCAATCAGCAACTAGGTCTCGTGTTGGCGATATTGCCAAGAGAGACCCGTCCAGACCCAACGAATATGTGAAGCTCGGTGATATTGACTTCTCGTTTGAACCCGAACAGCGCAAGACATTGGAGAACCTTTCCATGTATATCACTCTTCGTTTTGCTAAGGGCCAACGCGATGACCCAACCAATAACACCATCGTTAAAGTGGTTCCTCTCCTTGACTACCCTCATGTGTGCCTTGTCCAATCCATGTTGCTACTCGGTCTTTACCATGGCTTCATTGCGGATTGTAACACTCTCGAGGAGGTGTTGGGCTATATTTCTCGCAACGGAAAGCTTAAGTGGACTGATGGGAAGCTTCCTGTCCTACCATCTATCAGAGGCGAATCAGTCATCCTTACTGAACCTGCTACTCCTGGCCAACTGTGCACTACGCTGCTTGAACTTCTCCAGAAAGGCGGCATGCCAGAACATGTCACACCCCAGCATATTCGATACGGCGCTGATAATGATATCCGAAAATTGAAAGCCAACACACGCTCCAAGGATGTACCAATGCTGGAAGATGACGGTAATAATGATAGGTCGAAGCTCATTTCCTACTACTACCTTCGAAGCACTTTCTATCAGGAGCCGTCAAATGGATTGAAGGTTGTAGACAGGTCTGGGCTGCGTCCGAATAATTTTGACACTTTAGAAGGCTACCCAGAACCAGCTCCAGTTGAAAACAATATTCTCAGCAAGAGCTGGTTTGAGCAGTTCAATTTTTACCTATCAACCGTCCGAGGGATCTAACAAGCCAAGCTTATTAATATATAGCCAACGTGCCTGAATCTGATGAACCTGTCGATGAATAGTATTCATGCCATAAGTATAATGTAGTTGCAATATGCATAAACATAGGATGAAAAATGATTTCTAAAGTTAAAAGTATACGCATAGCCTATTATTTTACGGATACATACATTATTGGTGTTGATCAACCCGGTGCCTCAAAGCCTCAAAAGCGCCTCAAAAGAAATCCCCCCGACAATACCTCCGATATAAATTGCAACGTACCACTGTTTTTCCACAATTAAAACCGTTATATTCTTTTTTTATTTTTTTATTTTTTATATCTTTTTCCATCTTTCTTGTTTTATCCATCAGACTCGAACATGACTATTCAAGATACTGATTGCCTTCCCTTCAATCCATTCGATATCAATGAAATTGCGGATTGGCATGTTAAAACTCAGCAAAAAGATGAGGATGGAGACAACATTTTCACTATTCCGGAAGAGGAAGATATGGAACCAATTGCCGATGAGAACTCGTCCTATCCTCCTGGTCGCAGCTGTTTAGAACCGGGAGCTGCTGCACCTAGCACTCTTCGTAAACGAAGATTATACGTGGGCCACTTCCTTCACCATCGCAGACAAAAGAAGGGAAAACTTGAGAGTGATGACAAGCCAACCTTGAATGATCTCGTGGAATGGGCTGACGATCTCATTACCGAGATGTATAACCGCTCAGGTGGCGATATGGTTTCTCGGAATTCTATCAGAAGCGCAGTGAATGAAGTCAATCGATTCATTATGAATTTCTTCGATCTTGAGTTGTTTAACCCTGACGAAGATAGTTCGGTAATGCAAAATGTGTACAATATTGCAATTGCTGATGGGCGAATGGTGACGGAAAAACTCAAGACGGTGCCATTAGTCTTTTCTGTCTTGGAAAAACTCATTTATCTGGTTTTGTTTAACGCACTTTTTGTTATTGGTACAAATTCATGGGACCGATTGATTTATAAGATTATGGTGGTTGTTTTGGTATCAGCAACTGGTGCTCTCCCAGGAGATATTGCCGTTTCTGGTGATTACAAAGGGGCTAATCTACCCTGCATGCGTTATAAACATTTGATCGGTTTCTGCCCTAAAGATGGGAAAATTAAAGATCTCGTTATGAAAATTGACTTGGAATTCCTCAAGAATATCCAAAGTAATGCGTTGCCGAAGAAGTATTTTGAAGTCACCCACACCCACCCATACTTTGACCCAATCGTTATGATTCTGATTAACGCATTGAGAAATGAGCTGGTGGTAGGCGGAAACACCATTGAGGATGTGTTGCGTTATGCTCAAGAGCATAACGGAGGGTACATTAAATGGGCTCATGGAGAGTACCCTGTGATGGTGGAAATGGACACGAACAACAAATCCCTCAAGCTGGACACACCTGCCCGTTTCCACCAAGTGAAAAAGAACCTCCATTCATTGTTTGGCACTGCTGGTATCGAAGATACCAATATAACTGGAACGTCTTTGCGAAAGGGTCACGCAATGGACATGTACCATTTGGCAGAAAAGTTTCCAAGAAAGGATACTGAGCACCACTGTCGGAAGATGGTTACCGAGACAAGGAAAGCCGAAGAGCGTGGTGTAACTCATGGGCACAGTGGTACATGGTATCATTCAGACCACGCCGCGCGAGCTTTTGACTACTACAACGAGACGAGGGGAGAAGCCAGTCGTGGGGTGGGACATATCGATGACGCTGGGAATGCGGAACTAGATCCCCCTATACCGGTGATACATGGCTCTATGGCTAATGCCGTGCTTGAGGAGATGCAAATCGCCAACTTCTTTTCTGACGACGATGAAGAGCTGAGCGATAGTGATGGGCTGAGAATGGAAAGAGAAGTGCAAAGGGAGGAATGTAGCGAAGAAGATGACGAAGTGGATGGTAGCAACGAGATGGACGGTGAAGAAGAAGACTACGGAGAGGAAGATAGCGAAGACGAGGACAGAGACGATGTTGACTCGGAATTTGCAATGACAAGCGAAGAGGAGGACAAAGAGGAAGAGGAGGAAGAAGCCGATGATACTGATCCGAGCCCTAATCATCAAACCCAGAATACTATTGACAAACTGAACAAGTTGCTCAGCGACAAGATTGCAGAACTACCAGATATTCATCGTCCCGGGCTTCCAGAAGTTCATCAAACAGCTGAAAATTTTTGCAATCTGGATTCTATTGTTGATATCTTGAGTACGGTCAACTTTACAAGCAGCAGACCGTTTGGGATTCAATTCCGCAAAGATGTGGACGCAACATTGAAGAAAGGGCTCTCTCCTGCATCGATCAACCCTGACCAGCCGCAGAGTTCGAAGAATGAACAAACCCCGTTTATCCTCAGGTGCGATAAATGCCTAAGCCATCTCTATTTTTACAGCCGAGACTTCCGTGAAAAGCATTACAACAACTGCGATGGGCAGCCTAAATTGGTCTGTGGTATAGAGCTTGACGATGGCACAAAGTGCACGATGGAATTCAAGTCAGAAATTTCCATTCGCCAACACCGAGCTTCACATAAAAAGCAGTGTGAGAGATGCCCATTCTGTAAGAAGTTGTTCACGACAACCAATGAACGGTCTGTCTGCCGCCGAAACGGTCATTTCGCAGTGTCAGAGGCAGTTTGTGGGTATCAGTACGATGATGAGTCTACTTGCGATTGGAGATGTCACGCTCGTTACACTAATCTCATGGTCGAACACAAGGAATCCCATCAACGAGATGACATGATATGTCCTGGTTGCAACGAGAAGATCACTACCAAAAGCGAATATACCAGGTGCCTGGCGAACGATCACTTTGTACCAGACCGATTTGAAGTCAACCCCTGGGCAGACACCAGAATTGTGTGTGGAACAGAACTGGAAGATGGTGCAACGTGTGAATGGTCATGCAGCTCCGAAAATGTTATGGGAGAGCATCGAGCATCTCATCAAAAATATAAAAAATGGTGTCCAACTTGTGGGAAGGCATTAACGATAAAACGCGAACGTCGCACGTGCAGAGAAAACGGGCATTTTAGGAATGTTCAATGGACTTGCATCGTCGCAAGTTGCCAAATGCACAGACAGGTTTTTAATGAGAAAGGCATGAAGGCACATTTTAAATCGGAACATTCTTTGAATGGTTACCGGTTGAATGAATCGATGGAACTCGCAAGATACAATGGAACCCAGATGTTGTTGGCTGCCGGTAATTAAGGGTATATAAATAATGAAAGATCAAATTTTCAAATTTGTATTTCAACATCCATCCCGTCCGTTTCACAGAATGCTACTCTAAAACTAATCCGTCCGATACGCATATGGATAGCTACTGCGCTGTCTGCTGGGGGGGAATTCGCCCATATGCATTTTTTGTTGTCTCAGCACTGCCGTCGGGCCACGCCGATAGCGGCAAACTGACCGGTGACGGCAGCGACAGATGAAATATGAACTTGCTTTTTCTGCGCGCACATTACTTTTTGTCAAGGACACTCGATTTCTTTTAGTGGGGAGTGAAAAAAATTTCTAGCGGAAGAAATTGAGGGGCTCGAGGGGTATAGGAGAACCAGACCCGGAACCGCTGAGTAATGAATATTGAGGATAAAAGTTACGAGATGAAATAAGAGAAATTCCAGTAATTCAGTCGAAAGGACCTTTTTCAGGGTCCCTTATCTTGATAATGTAGCTTAAATGTCGCTGATAAAGCATTTCTCGGCTATTCGCGGCCTTCTCACTGCCCGGGAAGGAAGTGCCAAGAGTATGGAGAATCAAGCCCAAAGAAGTCTCTAACTGAACTGAACTGAACTACCGTGTGCATAATTTGACTCTATCGGCCCAACACTATGGTGCGTAACCGTATATGCATAATTGCTATGCATAGTTAATAGATGTACATGTAATAATAAAACTTTCATCTATGCATCAACTCTTAAATACAGTATAAATTATATCAACACCAGAACTTGTAAACTCTGAAAAGCCATCCCTTGGACTTGATGTATTCCTTCTCTTCAGCAACTTCTTGTCTCATGCGATCGAGGTCGAAGTTCCGTCTACCAGTATCAAGATCAATATCCTTACAGCGCACAAATGGAGTCTTGTGATAGAATTTCCAGAAGATGTAGAACACTGCAATGATAGGGGCAGCCAAGTATTTTTGGAAGAACGCGGCTGGATCTGGAGATCCTCCAATTGGATACAATGCAATCCAAAATTGGGCAACAAGAACCAAAATGTTGATAATGAGTCCAATGTAGGACCCAATCACGCCGGCTTGAGATGTGAACGCAAGCTCGTCTGTGGAACGGCCTTGGAGTTTAAGCGCACGTCTGAATCGAATGTGGCATAGACAGACCGAACCCCAGGTAAAGATAAGCGAGAGACCGGTCAATGCCATGAGCCAATTGAAAACTTCTTCTTGTTTATCCGACGCAGACACAAAACAGAGCAGACCGAAAACACACGTGATGCCAATCCCAACCAACGGTCGGCCCTGTCGGTCAACGTACGCGAGGATTTTGGGAGCGAGCCCCTGGGAGGCCAGCGCCGCCAACGTACGCGAACAGCCGTAAACTGCTGAATTTCCCACACTCAAGACTGCAATTAAGATCACGACATTGATAATGGACGGAAGGACGTTAATGCCAGCGTTCCGAATCATAATGACAAATGGGGAGGTTGACACGTCCACGCTGCTTTTTGCCCCCATGAGCTGACTTGAGTTATATGGTACTAACAGCCCCACGAGGCACAATGACACGATATAAAAGAGAAGAATTCTCCAGAAGACCTGCTTAGCAGCTGACGGCAGAGACTTTCGTGGATTTGCCGTTTCAGCAGCTGCCAATCCGACCAGTTCTGTCCCGGTGAATGCGAAAGCCGCGTTGACAAACACCGAGCACACACCCTTGAACCCATTTGCAAAGGCACCTGGATCCTGGTAATATTTACCACCGATGTATCCGCCCTCTGGGCCACCACCACAGTTGATAATGATCCCCAGAATGATAAGGCCAATGACTGCAGTAACCTTGATAAGGGAAAAGACAAACTCTGCCTCACCGTACCCTTTGACACCAAACATGTTAATCACAACGACCACAACATAGAAAATTGCAACCCAGGCAGCCGGGTTAATTGAAGATTCCCAATATCCGACCGTAATTGAAGCTGCGACCAATTCGAGGGGGAGCACAACCAACCATTGAACACCATAGTTCCAACCAATTGCAAAACCCCAAGCCGGGTCAATAAATCGAGTGGCAAAAGTAGAAAACCCACCAGCAACTGGGAATGTAACAGCCAGTTCACCGAGGGCCTGTACCGTACAATACAACATGATACCAATAATACCATAGCCGATCAGCAGGGCCGCCGGTCCGCCGGTACGCAGGGTAGTACCAGACCCGACAAAGAGACCGGTACCAATGGCACCACCGATGGCAATCATTTGCAAGTGACGGGACTTTAGTCGTCTCGAGAGAGGATCGTTAGCAGTAGCAAGAGCAGCCCGTTCCACCGCATCCATGTTGGACGTGTCGACCTCGGCCGGCATCTCAGCAGGCTTGAACGAGTCCTTGAAGGACTGCCATTTGGACACTTGAACCTGCTCGACGGTGGTAGTGGCATATTTCTCGCCCTTGCCGCTTTCCACGTCACTCGGGGGGTAGTCGTACTTATTCTCGGTCATTAGTGGTTTAAGGGGGAAATGGCATTGGAAAAGTTTGCATATTTATATAGAGTAGGGTTGTGTCTGGACCCCACCATGCGACCGTTTCTTTTTTCAGAGCCAGAGACAGTGTCTCACATCTCAGTCTATCGCGCGCACCATGACTTGCATAAAGAGGGGAACGCATGTTGCGCGAGGGTGAGATCATAAAGAGGGGGAGTAATAGAACGTTTTTTTTTAAACAAAAAAATAATAATTCCCCGCTTTTTCATGTCGGATGAGTGGCCCAGGCCGAGAACTATTGCCCGACGAAATCAGCCCAGGATTTTTGCTTCTTAGTAATGATGGGTGGGCATGATGGGCATGCGCCTGTTGCGCGCCTTATCTCGCCGATATCGCACATATTTGGCCGCGTGTGATTGGTTCAGATTAAGATTATTACAGAATAGATTACTTTGCAAGGTCGAGGACCTCGCGAGATGCAATTTGAACGAGCTCGTCGCCGTCTTCCTGGATAGCCTGGAGGGGCGTCTGGAGCGAGAGGGAGTAGCGGCTGGCGTCCAACGACCGCGAGGTGGAGGAGGGGTGCCCGAGATCGAGGGTGAGCCGCGAATTTGTGTCAGCCGAGTCATCAAATGTGGGCGTCTTCTTACCGCCCACAATGCCCGGCCGGGCCATTTGCTGGCGGATGGCCTTGTACTTGTCCTTCTCCGCCTGGAGCTTGTGCGGGTTTTGCAGCAGCTCGGTGAGCGCCGCGGCCTTGCGGCGAATGGGTCCACCCTGGTCAATGTTCTTTGCGTCCGCATAGGTAAACTCCTTGAGGGTTGTAATGAGATGCAGGTTACGCCGCAGCCACTGGGCAATAGTGTCCGAGCCTTCATAGACACAATATAGCAGAATCGTCAGCGCCTTCATCACATGGCGCCAGTTCTTGCCCTTGTCGTTGAGACGCTTCTCGAGAATGCCAATAATGTCGCCCACGTACTTGTCGTGGAAGGTGAGCAATGCAATTTCGTTCATTTCTCCACTGGTCGGCCCCCACGAATCGTTGCTCGTGGCATTCCGCACCTGCACTTCCACCGAAGAGTACCCATTGGTCAGGTTCTTTAGCGACCGGACCAGGTGCTTCGAATTTTTGGGCATGGTTGGGGACTGGGGGGAAATTTTACTTCCGAACGTTCCTTCCCAATTCCCTGCCACCGCCGCACAGGTGGCGGTGGCGCCTCCGGCGGAGAAAAGAAGCAAAAAAGTTGCTCGGGGAAGAGGGGATGTGAGTTACGTTGGGCTGTTTGTTATACGACACCGGTCAACAAGGCTACTGTTATAAAACCTCTGGTGTTTATCATTTGCGAGCTTCTCATTGATTGGGCGCCTCCCGGTGTGTTCGGGTGCTGAGTAGGCAAAAGGGCGGAGGATATTGATCATAATTAACTAGCATAACAATTTACAGTTGCGACGCATAAATAGAAGAGCTTTTCAGCCATGTTGGTAGCTCGTCAATGAGCAATTGCGCGATAGGAGATAAATCTGACCCATGCGTGACGAAAGACAGTACCGGAACAACCTGCTACCTAGCGCCAAAGCACCATTTCCCGGACTGATACGCTACCTTTTCTAACCTCTGCAAAGCAGAGTTACCTTTTTTTGCTTCTTTTCGGAGAAAAAAGAAGCCGCCGGAGGCAATTGCATCATCTAATCATTAATCTATTTCATGGAACCGTAACCGGTTGCCTTGGACTTGATGCTGCCCTGGGAACGGGACAGTTCAAGAGCGGACTTTACCGTGCGCTTGAGGTTTTCAATGGCCTCATTCGTAATATGGTAATGGAGGACGATTCTGTTGGCCATGACACGGACGTTATTTTTTTGCGCCTCCTGCTCGAGAATGTCTAGATCGAGATTGGCCGCTTCTGCGTCGATAAAGATAAAGTTAGTCTGCACGGGCACTTGAGCCGTGACGCCCATGGCTTCCAAATCCTTGGCCAATTGAGCGGTTTTTTGATGCGTGTGGGCCATAGTGGGCCAGACTTCGTCTAGAGCCACGTTGGCGGCGGCGGTGAGCAGACCGGCCTGTCTGATGCCACCACCTTGCTGCTTCTTGAGCCAAAATGCCTTTTGGATATAGTCGTTGCTGCCCACGAGGACAGAACCCACGGGAGCACAGAGACCCTTGGAGATACAGAGGGACATTGAGTCAAAGTGCTTGCCATACTCGGCCATTGGCACACCTGTCGCGATGGACGCATTCCACAGCCGGGCGCCGTCCAAATGCATTCGAATGTCATTGGCCCGAGCCCATTCGGAGATGCGGGCAATCTCCTCAATTGGCATGATGGTCCCGCCCAAGGTGTTTTCGAGCGAGATGATCTTGGTCGGAGCGGTGTGGATATCATCACCGAGAATGACCTTGGCCTTGACGTCTTCCAACGTTAGATAATTGCCATTCTTGGGCACAACGGGTGTGACCATGGTCTGGGAAAGAATGGCCAGACCCGCCGCCTCCGAAGTGAAGATGTGGGCGCGATGATCGCAGAGAACGGAGTGTGGAGGTTGATGCAGATGGGTCCGAATGGCGAGTTGATTGCTCATTGTGCCGGAGACTACAAACATACCCCTATCATGGCCGGACAGGGCGGCCACTCTTTTCTCAAACTCGGCCGTGGTCTCGTCTTCCCCATAGACGCTATCGCCGACGGTAGCGTTGGCGATGGCGGCCATCATCTTCGGGGTCGGAGTAGTGAAAGTATCACTGCGAAAGTCGTTATGAGCGATGGACTGGGCTTGGGTCATGATTCTGCAACAACCAGGTCTATTGCAGCGCAAGTCTTGGGGCGAACCGTCTTTTTATACCGTTCGAGGTCGAAATTTTTTTTTTTTTTCGGCAATGTCGTAGTGCGGCGCGGATTAATTGCGATGCGCCCATTGCCGGTCTGCGGCGTTGCAGTGTATGGTAATCTGTGGCGAGCCATCTCCACTTGGCAGGGACCCGACACGTTGCCCGAGCAACGGCGGGCAAGCGATGTGGAGAAGGAATTAGAGCTCTTGCGGCATTTTTGTCTGTTGAGGAGGGGTCTGCGGGCGATCGTGTGGGTTGCACCGTCAGAATGGGGTCCCCAACGTAGCAGGACCGTGCAGGTACACGGTTTTTCCTCCGGCCGAATGTTCTAAGCAATTGCATCATACCTGTAGCAGTGATCGGACTTTTGTCGGATCATTTAGAGTTCCGCTGGTGAATGTTGGTGCGATTGAAGGACCAAAGAGGCAACGATATTATCCAGAGGGGTGTTTTTGCTTCATTCGAAGAATAGTCGCTACCAGTGTAAGTGCGATCGTATTTTCAGTGCCTTGGAGAGCTACCTTTTTGCTTCTCTTTGGAGAAAAAAGAGCTGCCGGTGCTACTCAACTTCAGAAGCTGGTATGAGTTCTTTTCTAGAAAAGCAAAAACACTGACCACCTCGCAGAGCTATGTTGGTTTTTTTTCGGAGAATGAAACCCGCTGGAGACTGTGGCGGCACATGGTAGTTTTAAAGCCATAAAGTTTGTATTGGCCTTTTCGGAGATTTAGTGCACCCCGAGGACTGAGGCTGACCGCTTATTCAAACATGCGGATCCATACTATGCCTCTACCTTTGCCGCCGGAAGCAGCCCAACCGGAGGGCGTCATTGCCCTGCGGGCGGCCTTCTTTTCTAGAAAAGAAGCAAAAGCACTACCCAAGTGCCTCGCAGAGCTACCTTTTTTGCTTCTTTTCGGAGAAAAAAGAAGCCGCCGGAGGCACCACATCACCCTCCAAGCACTATCCTTCTAAACTAACGGCTGGGGCTGCTTACACAAGTGTGGTTCGGTGCAGCATTGGGAGTGTGTGCCTGGGGATCGCCATTGGGATTTTTTTTCTGTGCGTGCCGACAAAATCAAAATCACACACTCTGCACATTAGCATGGTAGCTCATTTCATAACCTGCATAATAGCCCTGCTGTGGCTGTTACACCGGGCAACCAGGCTATTGAAGATACCGGCGCCAGTGCTGATTAACATCCTGGGCATCGACATTCCTGATGCGCCCAAGGTGACCATTGACAATGTCACGTCGACCTCGGTTTCTCTTCATTGGAACCCACCGGAGCGGGCTTCGAGTATAGTAAAGTACATTCTACAGGTGGATGGACGAAGAGGTAAGTATGTGTGTGTATATTGCGGCAGCAGCTGACAGGTGTGTAGCTGGACAAACCGAGCGGTCTGATGCTGGAGTGACGCTGAAGGACTTGGAACCAGATAGAGCCTACACGATTAGTGTATTAGCGGTAAATCCGAGTAATTATCGGTCTCATGCGGCAACGGTTCAGATATATACCAAAAAGAGCAATGGCGAGCCCATCCCGCTGATAACGGGTGGCATAATACGGACGGACGAAACGTCAGCCAGGTGTACAAGTGGACAGACGTTGCGGAACCGGGCATCCACCCGAAACTTGGGCAACAAGTCCAAAGAGCGCAAACGGAAGGAAAAATCAGTGTACACTATAGAATCGCTAACGTCCGAAGTTGAAAGCGTGCAGATGGAAATCAACGAGGTGCTTGCAGCAGCGGCACAGAATGAGACTGAGTTTAATTCGGCCGAGGCGGTTCTGCTGCAGGAGCTGGATCAATTGAAGGAACGTAAAAAAATTGACGACCATCAGCGGTTCCAGATCAAGTCTGAGGCCAAAGCTCTTGAGGATTCCAAGCGTGGGTTGGAAACGGCCAAGGCCAAGGCAGAACGGCGGTTCAAGGAGCTGCAGGACGAACTAGACCGCAAAAGTCAGCGGCAACGGCAATGGACTGAGGAAAATTCTCAATCGCGGGAAACGATTGGTAAGATTGATGAGGAAATCGCATTAGTGAAGGAACAGGGCCAAGAGAAAATGGAAAGTTTACGACACCGCATTACAGAGTGCCAAACAGCATTAACCACATTGGAGGATGAAACTCGAACATTATCGGCCGAATCTAGACGCGCCGAGAATCAAAAGACATCCACCTTAAGGGCGTTGGCGGAAATTCATGCGAATGAAAATGGTGTGATCCAAGCACAAGTTGTTGACCAAATAATCTCCAATGAGCACATTGACCAGCAGTTAAAAGATAGTCTCAAAGCTGAGGCCAAAACTGATAAGGATTTGGAAGAAGACTGGCAGCGGGTGCAAAAGGAGTTGGAAATGAGATATCTTAACGTCAAGGAGAGATATGAAGGAGCCTATCGAGCGTATTATGAAGCCACCGCCAAATATGACGAAGAAATGAACCATCAGCAACGACAGAACAATGTTGTTTTGGATTCATTGACCGCTGCTACTGTTAACCGATCAGCATCCGGCAACAGGCGGTCACGGTCGCAAAAAGTAAAAAACAAGTCGCTTCCAATGAACATGTCGGATGAATCTCTCGTGCCAATCTCGCAACATCATGCAGTAAATTCGCCGGCATTCAGAAGCACGACTGAACTGTACCATCCACCGTCCGGCTTGTCACTGGACACTGCAATGTCTTCGACGTCATTATTCCATGGCGGCGCTGCATCCATGCCTGGGTCCCATCGTGGGTCCGGGGATAGCGCTTCAAATTTCCCTGATAATGATAATGTCATGAGCCCAGATGTCGACCGGTTATTGCCTTCCAATTTATTCGCCAATGACGAGGTTCGTGAATTGCGCTCGACCAACCTGTTCGATGATGATTTCCCATTGACCGACGGCAGCCGTCCGTCCGGGTCTATTTTGGGTAATGCGCTGGAACAATCCGAACAACGAACCCCATCATTCGGCTCTGGCTCTTCTCCAAAGCCGTCAATTTTATCCATCAGAGATCAGTATACTGACAGCGCAGTGGTTTCTCCCGTATCTCCTCAGCATTTCCCGCTATTCCAAAAAACTACGGCAGGCCCTTCGCGAACACCATTCTCGCCTAATGGAACAACTCCACCTCCAGATCATCATCAATCCCCGCCAAACACTGCCAAAAAATTATCGAGCATGTTCTTCTTTGGCCGTCGGAGCGATGGTCACACGGCTAATGAAAAGGAGTCCATTTTCCACCCAACAAGTTCATTGGGCGATACTTCATCTGTGCATAGTGGTGGAGATATTGGTCCAATTGGATCACGCAGACGTACTGGAAGTTATTCATCCAGTCATAGCAATCCATTATTAGGTCCATGGAACCCGCGAGAGGCAGTAAACCCGGCAGACAATAGTTCGCTGCTGCTCGCCCCGTCGCATTCGCACAATGGGTCCACAGTGTCATTGGAAAGCAGCAAGTTTGGTGTCGTATTGAACGGTAATAGGAACACGGAAGGTTCATCTCTATGGAAACAGCAATCTCCGCCTTCCACCACAGAGATGCCACAGTTATTGGTAGAAGATGAGCATGGTATACACGATTCCGGGCGCAGTGTTGATAGTAAAGAAAGCAACGGTAGTGTTCGGGGCAGCAAGTTTTCTAAAGGCTTTGCCGGTCTATTTACCAGCAGTAACAACAGTCCTAATGAACGTGCTCCAATCAATACTGAAAAATCGATTGCGTCACTCTTTGGCAAGTCTGATGATGAAGATAACAGGGAAAATATCATTCAAAAAAGCATGCGAAGTTTTTCCGTTCGAAAAAGCAGCACGTCTAGTACGTCCAGCAGTCATAATGGCAAGTTCAAGGTTCGTTCCTTGAGCTTCTTTGGTGGCAAGAAGGAAGCCAAAGATGACAACAATGAGGCCATTGTTGAAGAAGACGATGAACGGGTAGGACTGGATACCACTGGTATGGACATTAGAGAGTTTTTGGCCGAAGATAGAGACGACGATACGCATAACTAACTGTATACTTTTTTTATTCAATTATTTTATTGTACATTAAATATCAAAATGTAATCTTCTTACCCGTAGACTGGGCAATACCGATTTTCCCACGTTGGGCATGCGCCAACGCCAAACCGGGCTTGTTTTGGGAAGAGTCATTTTTTTTGTATGGTTTAGGGCGATGCTGCGTAGTGTCAGTATTGTTCAAAACCTGCTCGGCAATTGCATTGTCTGAGGTTCGCTGTGGACGTTCATGAGACTCGGCTGGATTTGGTGCACCGTGCTTCTCATTTCTAGTTCGCTTGCTACGATCTTCACCATACTCCATTCGTAACATTCGACCGTTCAATCTCTTGCATCGTTTATCGTTCAGTGCCTTTGTAGCTTGCTCTGGCGTCATAAAATCGACAAATGCAAATCCTTTACAGTTTCCAGAATCTTCAAACGTGGCCATTCTAACCTTGACAATTTCTCCACAGTGTTGAAATTGGTATTCCAGATTTTCTTCAGTCGTATCAAAAGCCAAATTCCCGACAAAGAGAATTCTAGATGGTGGATTCACAGATTTGGGCCTATCTGGTCTTCCTTCAAACGACTTTGCATTTTTGATTAGCACGTTTCGTCCACTCAAGTTGGTTTCTGACAATGCAATGCAAGCGTCTAGTTCTTCTTGATTGGAGAAATCAACATATGCAAACCCTTTACATTTACCCTTCTTCATGTCATTCTTTGGCAGGTTGATTCGGGTGATTGATTCTGGTTGAATAACTTCAGACTTTGCAACAAGGAACCGGCGCAAATCTTCCTTTGTAGTTTCAAATGTGAGGTTACCAATCCACACTGAAAATTCACCCTTTTTCGGTTTCCCAGTTTCCTCCTCCTTTGTTTCCTCCTTATCGTCATACAAATCAGTATCATCATTTTGGGATTTTTTCAGTTTCCGCTTCTTGGATTCGGAAAGCTCATCTTTACCTTTCTTTAGTAGTCTTTTTTGCTTCTTGGAGAGAGGTTCTGGTTCCTCCAGATTCACCTCAATCTCGTCCAGATTATCACTCTTTCTCGTTTTCTTTTCTTCGGATGCCATTATTGATAATAAATTTTATGTTCAAAATGGTCGGAATTTTTTTTTTTTTTTTATTTGTCCGTGCGGCTTAACCTGCACTCGGGCCAAACGTTAACCCGCAAAGCGTATTAAAATTAATCATCATTCAATTAGTACATACATAAATTATTGGGAAACTTCCTTTTGAATCAACTTGGCAATGGTTTGGAGTTGAATGTTAGATGTACCTTCATAAATCGCACCAATCTTTGCATCACGGTAGAACTTTTCCAAAGTCTCTTCTCTGGTAAAGCCAACACCGCCCATCCATTCAACGGCCTTGGAGGCAACATTTCCGGCAACTTGGGAAGCATAGAGCTTGGCCATAGCAGCTTCCTTAACAAAGTCCTCGCCCGCTTCCTTCTTTCTGGCAGCGTTATAAAGCAACAACCGAGAGGCTTCGATTTCAGTGGCAGCTTGACCAATTTGGAATTGCATACCTTGGAATTCACCAATGTATTGGCCAAATTGCTTTCTATCATTGTAACAGTAACCAACGGCTCTGTTGAACGCCCCTTGAGCAAGACCGGCCATTTGCGCGGCGATACCAATTCTACCTTCATTCAAACATTCAATGGCAATCTTGTAACCCTTGCCAACTTCACCGAGAACGTTTTCCTTTGGAATCTTGATGCCATCAAAGTTCAAGACACAAGTGGAAGATGCTCTAATACCGAGCTTCTTTTCCTTCTTTGCAATTTCAACGCCCATTTCCTTGTCCACGACAAAGGCCGTGATACCCTTGTAGCCCTTGGATGGGTCAATATTGGCAAAGACAATGAACACTTCGGCTTCAGCCGCGTTGGTGATCCACATCTTCGATCCTTCCAAAGTGTAATACGAGCCATCTTCGGAAGGTGTGGCCTTGGTCTTGAGCGCGAACGCATCAGAACCGGAAGATGGTTCAGACAAACAGAATGAGCCAACCTTGGATTCGGCGAGCTGTGGCAGGTAGGTATTTCTAATGTAGTCGCTACCCCACTTTCGGAGACAAGTATTGACCAACGTGTTGTGGACGTCGTTCATGACGGACACGGAAGGATCAGCCTTGGCCAGTTCCTCCACAATGATGATGGCAGAAGTGAAGCTGGCGCCAGCACCACCATACTCTTCTGGGGTTTCAATACCCATAAAGCCATTTTCAAACATGGCCTTGACGAGAGAGGGGTCCATCGCCTCGTTCTCATCCATCTCACGAGCCAATGGCGCCACAACCTGTTCAGAGAATTGAGCGACCGTGGATCGGAACATTTCTTCTTCCTCAGTGAACTTGCTCAATGGAGGTGGCTGTTGGTTCAACAATCGGGCCCCAGAGGAGAAAGACCTCATGAGACGAGTGGCTTGTCTAGCATTGCTTCTGGTGACTACGGATCTCAACATTCTTTGGAAATGATTAACACGTGGTGCCGTTTGGTGAAAAAAAAAAATTGAATGAAAAAGACCACGGCATCCCCGCGTATTTATAGTGCCCTGGGCTCCATTGCCGAAATAACTCCGAGGCGCACCTCGGTAAATGTGGGGTACCCCTAACCCAATTGCTACAATTTTTTACACCATTTTCTACTAATTCACGGCCGTCTACAGCCGTTGATGAGAGTTAAATAGCGGCCATTTCACGTCGTACATGGCCGATATGCGGTTGGATGTTTTTTGCAAAAAAACCGGTGGGCCAGCACCAAAATCTATTTCGATCTGTGAAAAGCTTGAGAGCCCCTCCTCGGAACCGTCACGAAAACAGCGACTAAGGCGGCATCTTATGCGCGGGTGGTAAATCCATAATATCATCTATAAATCAGCGGGAGGGATGTTATATGAGTGAGTCGTAAAAAAAAAAAGAATGCATTTGTTTTTTCTTTCGTGGGACTATACCACGACAGTTGTTGGTTCATCATCGTCACGGACATGAGCTGGTTGGGGCCGTTCGTGGCGCCGTCCCCAAATATTGTAGATGGCGGCCCGACGGCGTCTAGTGATGGCCTCGCTCTCAGCCACAGGAGGCGTACTGGCAGTGGCTTCGTCGCTTTCTTCCTCTGCCTGTCGTTGAGACGGTGTCGTAGCCGAGCCACGGTTGAAGAACCGGGCAATGGAGCTGATGACCGGGTATTCGCTCGCTCGCTGCTGATGCGCATTATGAGCCGCTGCAGCGGCATTGTGCTCATCCTCGGTTTCGGGCTTTGGAACGTAATAATCCGCCTTGCACAGCGGACAGCACGCTCGTCGGACCGTCAACCACGGATCGATACATTCGGCATGGAAGATGTGGCCACACGTCAACAACCGGACAGGTTCCGGGTCGTTCATCTGCTCTATGCAAATGGCGCAGGTGTCGTTATCAACTGGATCAAACGGAACAATGTGGTCCTCGTCGTCATCTGGGACCGGAGGTTGAGTGCCTGCCTCTAACTCCGAGGCCTTGGTGAAGGACTCATCCGTCTTGCTGTAGTCTTTTAATTCGTAACTGTCCTGCGGTGCCGGAGGCGAAGCGGCGGGCAAGATGCCGTTCTTCTCCGCTTCCCGCCGTTCCTCGAGCTCGGTCATAGCGTTCTTGAACGAGGTGATGGGGAATTTTTCGTCCACCAGCTCCATCGTGATGAGCTTGGGCTTCTTTTTGCGGCCCCGATAGTGCCGTATGTTGGGCGGGGGTTGTTGCTCCTGTGGAGGCTGACGATGGCGACGACAGCAGTATCTAATACCCATAAACGCACTGAAAGGTAAAAACGTCAGCACGGCCAAAATGATGGCCACCGCCGACCAAATAATGTTAGTAATGAACGAGTAAACGGACCCAACAAAGGATAGAACGGCCTTTGCCCCGGTCTTGATAGCCCCGGACATGGCAGCAGTAACGGGGAAGAGGACAACCAAAAAGATTCAAAAAAAAAAAAAAAAAAAAAAAAAATCCAAAAGGGTATAGGGATAAAAAAAATAAAAAAAAAAATCCGTCGGTCCCGCAACAAAAAAATTAAAAAAAAAAGCGTGGGTGCGGTGGACCTGTCTCAAAATATATAGATTTTTTTTTATTGTCTTCCCCATACCCACTGGGTCCCCTCCCTCCAGCTCCATGCATAAGGCAACCCTAATTTACTTACAATAAATTAGCAAAAACAATACCAATCCCCAGAGCAACGAAAAACAGAACCGAGCTAGTCGACGAGCCCGTGATGGACGAGCCGCCACTGGTGTTGGCTGGTGCGGGTGACGACATGGTGTAGATGCGAGTGTGGTGGGAGGGAGATCCAGCTTTAAATACTCACAAAGGCGGCGTGGGCGGCAACTTCGGTACACTTACTCACACATTGGGACCACATTTATACAGGCCTTCCCAAGTGGAGTTCCCGCCCAAACATCACCTCCGATAGCAACCAGGGATCGCCAATAAGGTTGGCGCGTTTAAATTAGCCTAGTGACAAGTTCGTCGACCTTTTTTTTTGCGGTCCTTTGGCGCCAAAGGGCCAGGTTCTCTCGTGGGGAAGAGGAAAAAATCCCACCTTTCCGGGCCTGACTGTGTGATTACGTCAGTTGAGACAGGCATAATACCACGCTGATCCCACACACGCTCGAAGATCTATAAATATTCCCGCGGAGCGCTCTACTGCGTGCGGAGCGGCGAAGTCTAAACCACGCAAGGTTTATGCATTCCCCTTGCAGCTCTGTGCATTCCAGACAGTCCGTTTGATCAACTCTGTGCCCTGACACGGAGGCTGTTCCTGCTAACGGTCCCGATCAGATGCTCTTCTCTCTTTGAGGAAAATGAAAAGCCGCTCGATCCGCAAGGGCGTGTGTGCCCGGCTAGCGGTCTTCTTTCCCAGAAAAGAAGCAAAAGCACTGCCTACGGGGGTGTGAGTAATTTTTCGGGGATTGGTGTAAAAGCCGTCTGCGGCTGAGTGTTCCGTTTTCGGAAATTTTGCAAATCAAGTAAAATCGGCGTCTAAGGGTGAATATAACAAGGGACTGAATCCCACTTTTCCGTGCTTTTCCAGAGACGATGCGACGTTTCTCAGCTAGTCTGCACATACTAGCCACGGCTTTTGGTTGTAGACAACTCAGAGTACAACCTACCGGTTCGTCCTTCACGATCCAGATACTAGCAACACGGTAGTCTATCAAAGGACTACTGTCCTTGACCTTGAACCTGAGAACCTTCATTGGCAAATCCTCTCGCTCAGTCAACCGACAACACCAACGGTGATATCGTTGGTTACATCGAGAGCATTGAATCGATAAAAAATTGTATGACGCCTATCTCCGCCCTTTTTTTTGACGTCTCTCTGTTTTTTCCAGATAGCTTTGTTCCTACCGCTAGAATTCCTCTCGCTATCAAATGTATGGCAATTAAAAACAACCATCCAACTAGTGTAAATCTGTGTGCCGCCAAATGGATAACACTACTAATTTGAAAACTGCGACATTGACTACAAATTAGTCTATGTCGCCTTTCCGAATTTCACTTGAAGATGATCAGGTGTAATAGAGGAGTTGTTACAAATCCACAAAGCTGAATTGCTATCCCAAATCTGAAACTACTAACATCCTAAGAACCAGAGCAAGGGATACCTATCACAACAAAATTCAGGTCCTTATGTTCAGTAACATGGCCAGCTCACTTTTCGTTTTCATAATGAGAGAAAGACGATTTCTGTAATAATTCTCACCCTGTTTCGATCGTTTCCAAAAAAGCTGATGTCGCCCTACAATGAAAAGGTGTCTTCACCCAAGGCCAGGCGATGAGCAGAATAAAACTCAGGTCTTAAACAGTACATATATAAACACTGCTTGAAAATATTAGCTGCTTATTATCCGCGTTTACGAGCCTTTCGCCATAAAAAACGACGTTCAACCCGGCCACCAGGCGGCGCTGGGAGAGCCCCGGCACTTGCATTTGTACAATAGTATCCAGGTTTGTTCGGTTTGTTCATATTGAGAGCTTCAACACGTTTTTTCTTGGACCACGACACAAGAGTCGTCAATAATTTGACGAAGCGGTCCAGTGGGAAATTCCATAACTGAACCACTGCCGTCTTATTTTTGGTCTTTACCGGTCTCTATAGAAACAAACGTTTCAATGAGATAAAACTGCCAAATGCTACAATTTTGATATCATTTAGCAGTTTAATATTCAACGCGATATCGGCTATCAAAACTAAGACAGTTGGAAAGAGAAAGGGCCTTTGTGCAGCTGCCAGTGCTGGATCCAAGTTGCGAAATAAAACACAGTCAGGCTCTTTCCACGGAGGTGGTTACTTGTCTTCTTCGGTCTTCAGCGTCCTGTTCAAGGGCCGGTAGTATTCCATTCTTTCTGCTAACCTGGGAGCGTTGGCGACCACGAGAGTATTCTTTTCGAAAACTTTGTTCGCCTCATCACTAAGCATGATTGCGAGTCCACTTTAGAGCGCATGTTTTAGCGATGAAATTACAAACACACCGTTATATAAGTTGATTGTTGCGAGGGATTTGGCTCCAAGGTTGATGAGGCACCTATCAATATTCGTCACTTGCCCTCCTGTTGTAAACCCTGAATACGAACACTGACGTCAGATGAAGGGTCTTCTGCAAATCGCTTATTGATGCAGGCTTCAATTGCCATTACTAGTCTGTCTCTTCTCTTTTGATATTCAATAATCATTCCAGCGGGCTACATCCATACTTGTCCAGCGTCAGAATGTTCCAAGTTCACCAGGGCTGCATGATAGAGACAGATCTGAATCCTCACACACGCTATCAATTGTACTAGCTGTTAACTGCGTTTGTTGCAACTGGTAATTTTTGGACCCATGTTGAAGAATGACGCGAAATATATGTGCAAACCAAAAAGTGTAACCAACTGTGCAGCAACAGAATCGTGAAACTCGTTGAAAGTGCAGAGTTCGAATGATTCAAAATTTCCCATATGTAAACATCACTGTGGCTTCTGTCGTACAGATGTGCAAAAAAGCTTATCAAATTTCGTGTGAATCGGCTGGTAGTGACTTTTTCTCCGCTGGGGAATTTTACCAGGCTGATGCTAAAATCAGCAGGCGCCGGGGACCAAACTCTCCGTTGGGTCAGTGAAGTGGCTCATCAGACTGTATGATAAAAATATTGTAATGGATCTGTCATTGTAGTTCATTGTCTGGTCAGAAACACGTTGTGATGGCACAGCTCTGATTGTGCATAATAACCAAAGTCATTGTGCTATGTACACTACCTCGAAGAATTTATGCTTTATGAATTACGCCCGGTAAATGCAAATGTATTTTGGAATTCAATAATCTACGCACGTCTCGAAAGCTATGAGGTGATTTCAGTTTTTTTTATCAACCCGTAAATTGTATCTTGTCCCGTCTTATGCATATCAGAGAAGGGTACGGTTGTTATATGCGTATATTAGTTTCGTCTTGGCCTTCTCGATCTTTGCTCTACTCCAATATCTCTTCTCCTTGCCTTTTATTAGCGCCTTCTTCGGGGTTTCGAATTAGGGGTTCATAAGCTAAACTGGATGACTTCGAATATAGCTGTTTCAATTTTCCCGTACTAATTTCCACTCGTGATGGGTTCAATTGTTCAGGAAGAGCATATTTGAACAATTCTCTAGGCCGGATCTTATAGTCTTCGTCTGGGGTAACACAATATCTTGAAACCCCTTCCCCTTCGTCCGTCGGATCTTCACCAGGCTCCTGTTAAACATTTCAAACTAATGCGTTATTGCTTCTTCGCTCATATCATCTTTGTTAGGTGGGCCTAAAGGTCTTTCTTCGGGCTCTATAAGATCAAAAAGGACCACTTGTATTTTTTGTGCCTCCATCTTATCTGCAACAGAGTTTAAGATGGTCACAGCGTTATTATCAAGAGTGTCATATGCAAACTTCACTTTTTTTCCAGTATCATCGTTGGGCAACTCCAGGTCATGCCGCACCTTAATAATCGTGTCTCGTGGTTTATTGACAATACCGATGAACTTTTTTGGGATACCTTTCAAAATTCGCACAACACGGAAAAACATATCAGAAAGGTGCACCATGTCCTTTCTTATTGTCGGAATCAAATGTACTGAACTGCTCGCCTCGTTCTTAAAGGTACGAAGAGTGAAGTCGTATTTTAGAGGTGCTCGCAATTTTTCTGGAACATACCTGCTTCTAATAGTTTCCTTAAGTTTCTCAAATCCAACTTTATCGCCGCGAAAACGGATAGCAGAGCTACCTTTTTTGCGTCTTTTCGGAGAAAAAAATAAGCTGCCGGAGGCTACACAAGGGTGCTAGTCCTTGCGGGCAGTATCCTGGTCTCTGACGTTCTCTCCGCACAACGAGTCGTTCTCTTACCATTAGGATTATTGTCAAAGGCTATCACACTAGGTACAGTGTCCAGTGTTGCAAGTAGCACTAGCCGGCCAGGATGGAACTAGTCGGCCAGGATGGAGGAGTTTGAACTGCCCCTTCAGATTAACCACGACTGAGCTAAGATCGGAGTGTTAAACCGGCTACATACTGTCTGCCCTTTGTCTGAAGCTGATAAGCAATTTGAAAACTGTTACAGATAATAGTATTCTGATTCGGTCATAAAAATGGCCTGACGCTTTTTTATCCCCATTATGACATAGAGTTGGCAATAAGTCAACTAATCGGTCGAGTGTGAAATCCCACAACTGAACCACTGCTGTATCAGTTTGATTTTTGTCAATAGAAATAAGCGTGTTAATGAGGAAACAACTGCCAGACGCCACAATTTTGACGTCATTTAACAACTTTTTCGTCGACTCGGTTTTGCCGACCTCAATTAAGACTGTCGGGTAAAAACGACTCTTGTGCGAATGCCAGAGTTTGACCAAAGCCGGGAAGCAAAACACAATCAGGCTCTTTTTGAAACAGCAAAGACTTTTTTTTCCTCAGGCAGTTCAGTACAGGGAATTAATCCTGAACGCTGATAGCGTTCCATTCCTGGTGTTCCAGGAAATGGTATCCTGGGAGCGTCGGCAATAGCAAGACTATTATCCTTGAAAACCTGATTTTGCTCGTCTCTAAGCATGATTGCGAATTCAATATAGAATACATGTTTTTAACAACGGAATTACAAGGTCGTAAACGCCGTTATATAAGTTGATTGTTGCTTTGGCGCGGATTCCAATTTCGCTGAGGTAATGACCAATATTTTCCACCTGCTCTTCAGTGGTGCAACCCTGAATACGAACAATGATATCGGATGATAAACCAGTTAGAGCCAAAAATTGAGTAAAAATAAAATTTTGGTTAGATAAAAGAAAAAACGCAATCACAATTAACAGGATGGTGGATCGTTATATTGTTAAGGCTTGGAGCTGATACACTTGAGAGTGTAGAGGGAAGAAATCCAATGTGTAGGGTACTAGTAAATATATTTTTAATTGTTCTTCAACGAGCTGTACAACAAAATCCGGTAGACGAACACTGTGATTTTCAGGTGCTGCCTTTGACAGGTGTGCAAGAGGCTTATCAAACATTGTGTCAATCTACAGATATAGCGTTGCGTTCGGGCTCCTAGATAGGAGCGGGCATTCACCGGCCCGCACACGCACTTACTAAGCTAAAAAATAGCCGGCAAACATTCAGCCCATCGAGATTCGCGACCAAACTCGTCATATGGTTCTGAATAAACTATCTGGTCAAAACCAACAAGCTATTATATTACTACTACATTAAAGGACTTCCGCGAGCGAGTGGAGCTAATATCTATTGTGATGTTTAATAATCACAGCAGATATCGTGGAAATCATGTAGTTAGGTTCTAACACGTATTGGTTTCGACTTTGCTCTGTCTTCATCCCCCTTCGTTCATTTCTTTCGTGCTTTCGCTTTCATTCTATGAAACCAGATGAGATGCGCTACGCCTGCCCTGTGCCATTTTCACATTTAATCAATTCTCCGTGTGACTTATCCAACCCTTCAGGAAGAACATCTTCGACCACCAATTTTTGTCGCTGTGAACCTGTGATGGGGGGGGGGGGGGGGGGGTGTATGGCTCAACTCGCATAATACCGTTGTGGGGCGCGTATGTGCCCTCCGGGCTGCCTTCTTTTCAAAGCACTAGTGTTTCGCAGAGCGTCGAAAGCGGCCAGAGGCGATTCGGAGCAAAAGGAAACCGCCCAGAGGAACGGCCGCATTCCATTGCTTAAAAGAAGCAAAAAGCACTGGCGTACACCCCTCCGCGAAGGAGCTACCTTTTTGCTTTTTTCGGAGTAAAAAGAAGCCGCCGGACGGCCGGAGGCAATTCTACCCTCCGGAGGGAGCTGTTTCAAGGGAAAGCAGCAAAATCACTGATATTTCACAGAGCTGTCAAGTTTCCGAATGCACTACTGTCCTTTGTGTATTCGCGATATGGGAATTCGTAATAGTGGACAAACAGTACCCTAATCGACTCTATCAAGTCGGAGTCCTGTGGGAATTCACCCATTGGAATTATTGGTTCACGTTTATATCGCTCTCCTCCGTCGTAAAAACATGCGGAATGAACTCATTCACGGAGTATGTACCAAAAATGAATCGCAGAAATCATCCCCAAGCAAGATTTGAAATTTGGTTGCGTGTCGATCCTCGAGCATGAACCAAATGTCTATTATTCCTGCTACTGGATCGTCGACGAGTACAGCGTGAACAGCCAAACGTGCCCATAATCTGGGGAGCCGGAAAAACGCTCTTTCTTCCAATCCTCCGTGTTGTAGATCAAGATTGGGATAAGTCGACAAATATCGCTCGTAGAAAGCAACGGATGACCGTCAAAGATTGTCTCCTCGGCTCCGATGTACGTCACTTGAATCTAGTCTCTACTCTTCGTGAGCAACTGTTTCCGATTCATCCATGGCCTTAAGTTTGAGAAAAACTGGAACTTGTGCCAACGCTTGATCGAGCTTTCAAAATAATTGTCCAGCAGACTTTTGTCTTCTCGATCTTGTCGTAGTGGACTTGTCGTAGTGGACTTGATACGGTTCAAAAGATTGAGTTTGTTTCATCTGGAAGTGTTGACACCTCTTGCACGCTATCCACAATGTCGTGAACGTCAATGTCAGCCACTATCTCCGCCGCCCGGTTAGTCGGGAGATAAGAATTGTGGGGCCGATCCGATGGTGAAATATCTGATCCATGACCAGCAGCGGAAAGCGGGCGAGAGATGACGCAGACAAGAGCGACGAGAGCTCGGACATGTTTGCAAGCAGTTCGTCCGAGGACGAGCGTGCGCAGAACGGCGCAGTGAAGGGTCGACGATTAGACCAGCACCTCCTTGACTCGTGGGACGACGTGGACGGCTACTACAAGGTGATAAACGGAGAGCTGATAGACGAAAAATACTCCATCACTACGACGGTGGGCAAAGGAACGTTCGCGACAGTCGTGCGAGCGATGGAACGACCGCACAACTCGATGGTAGCCATCAAGATGATCCGTAATAACATGGCCATGCGACAGAGTGGGCTCAAGGAACTGGAGATTCTACGCAAGTTGGACAATTCAACGGGGATTGTACGACTGATTGACAGCTTTGAGCACAAGGGTCATCTGTGCCTGGTATTTGAAAACCTCAATGCCAATCTTCGAGATGTGGTGCGCAAGTATGGTCGGGACGTGGGAATCAATCTCAAGGCCGTCAAGGTCTACGCTCGCCAGCTGCTCGTCGGGCTGCTAACGTTGAGGGCTGCGGGCTACATTCACGCTGACATCAAGCCGGATAATATTCTAGTGAACGACAAAAACACGGTGGCAAAGATTGCAGATTTGGGCTCGGCTACGGCATTGGCTGAGTTTGATCAGCACACACCTTATTTGGCCTCACGGTTTTATAGAGCGCCCGAGCTCATCCTTGGCGTCACAGCAGGTTATGCGCTTGACATGTGGGCATTGGGATGCTCGCTGTTTGAAATTTACACGGGGAAAGTGCTCTTCCCGGGGAAGTCCAACAACGACATGCTGCGGTTGATAATGCGGAGTCGGGGTAAGCCGTCGCACAAGTTGCTTCGAAAAGGTGCGTTCACAAATGAACATTTTGATAATGGCCAATT
Source organism: Blastobotrys chiropterorum (assembly GCA_030570055.1). Lineage (NCBI taxonomy): Eukaryota > Fungi > Ascomycota > Dipodascomycetes > Dipodascales > Trichomonascaceae > Blastobotrys > Blastobotrys chiropterorum. The sequence goes on from JAJLUK010000095.1 coordinate 28,452, forward strand.
GAATTTTTGCGAATTGAAACCCGACAGAGCCACGGGCCGCATGCTCATGTCCACAGTACAGCAAGTAGGACCATTCCCCGAGGATACCATAAAAGAACGACTGCGAGGGATGGAAACAGGTTCATATTCAGTCTTGTTAGACCAGTTCATAGACCTCATTGACCGGATGTTAATGCTTAACCCGGATCGCCGGATAACACCCGAACAGGCCCTAGAACATGAGTTTGTTAAATAATAGACACCTCTCCTGTGCATGAATAATATATAAAGTTCTATATGTACAAAATTTTAAACCTTGAAGCGGTGCTCCTTGTCCACATGGAATGGGGACCAGATGCCTCTGACCGACGGGTTTGGACTCTCCACAGCGTTCTTGTATTTCTTCAATCTGGCGCCGGACGAATCCCGTAAGACGGCAATCTTTCTCTTGATATCGTTTGGATCCATGTTTCTGACACAAATCACTTTTTCATTCCCGTTAGTATATTCCCCCCACACCACTGGATGGCCCGACTCCTTTCGGACTTCAAATTCAATCTTTGGGTTTTCAGCTGCAATCTTTTTGAGGTTCGCTCGCAAGAATTCTCTCATGCCCTTGGAGCTTCCTCCCCAGTTGCAATATCTTAATGTGATTTTTTTGCACTAAAAGAGGTTATTAGTACAAAACGTGTCGGCGAAAATGCGCGCACTTACTGGCAAGATGAACGAACCAACACCATTCAGTGTTTTAGGTGCAATCTGTGGCACAATTTTAGCTGGCATGATCGTTATGGCAGGTTAATTTTTTTCAGCTCAAATGAAGGTTCGAAGGAGCCTGGCAGAAAAAATTGGGACGGTGCGGCGCGACCGGGGCCGGGATTCCGGGCCGGTATATGTTTTATGGCAAGACCGGTATACGCTACTCGAGCACCGAGAGTGTCCGTATAACTCCTTCAAATGAGGCCAGTGTAGAATTAGACCAGTTTCATTATACATTTGATAATGAATGGAAAATTGCTGTAACCAATTGACGTGAACAGAAATTGACCCACCTTAATCGTCTAAAACCGGGATCCCGATCTCCATAAAATTTCACTCCACGGAACGCAACCGGGTAAATTTGACCGAACCAACATGCTACTTCGAAATAGGATTGTAGCGCAGGGCGTGCTCCGGAGCACTCGTCGAGCATGGTACAGCTCGAAAATGAAGAGTCCCGATCTTGTTGACACGAACAAGATCTTGCGACCTGAGGAGAAAGATGCGTCGCAACGAAAGCCAATGGAAGAACCAAAAGCAAGTAAAGGAACACTCCAGGATCATGACATTTACGACGACCTGGCAGCTCCATTAAACAATATTGATGGTATTTTGGAAAATGGATTCAATTTGGCGTCAGGGAGACAAGTTTTGTCCCAAAACCCGGCTTCTCCGCGAGGGTTAGTACTACTCGGTGCAGAGGCGTTTGAAGTTGATTTGACCGATGGAATTCACGGTCTGGAAAAGGGAATCATTGAATTGGACGAAAGTGTATTTAGTGTATTCAGCTTGGTGACGCCCAAACCCGAAATGCTGGTTGTCGGCTTGGGCAAGGCATCCCGTATCTTGGGTCCAAAGACGTCAAAGTATTTGCATAAGATGGGGCTTCAGTTGCAAGTTTCCAACACCATAAATGGCTGTTCCAACTTTGACCTTTTAGCCACGGAACGACCTGGTCAGGTTGCAGGTTTCCTTTTTCCCCCAAACTTGTAAATAGATGCATCTAAGTAGTAACTTTCGTAATTAATATTTAAATGTGTGGCATACTACACCACTGCCACAAATGTGGCAGTGGGCTCGATTGGGTGGTTTTAAAAACACCCACTACCACCACCACTTTTTTTTTTTTTTTCTTCCACATCAAAAATGGTAAGTTTTAGTTAGCATTGACTCGAATTCGCGTACTAACCAGAGTTTTAGACTGATATAAGCAAATTACCAGCACATATAGCGTCATTTTTCACTCCTCGACCACCGCTAAAATATGCTCAACCATTAGATGTTCCGCCAGAAAAGCGCAAGACAAGAAACGTTGACGGCATTGCAGCGTATGTAAAACACCTTAAAGAAGCAGAAAATGACGGCTATACACCTACTGAAAGCTGGCTGCAGAAACAGCAGAAGCAGAAAAAGGAGAAACAGGAAGAAAATAAACAAAAGTTGGAAGAGGCAATTGCAGATTGTAAGTTGAACTATTTCGGTCAGCGTGATTTATGCTAATACCAATCTAGGGAACCCTGAAAAAGACTTGCATATTAGAGGGGATCCATTCAAGACGCTATTTATTTCCAGGCTTGCTTATACTGTAACGGAGTCCGACTTGGAGAATGAATTTGCTCGGTTTGGACCGATTGAACGACTACGAATTGTTAAAGATTCAAACGGAAAATCGCGTGGATATGCCTTTATTGTATTTGAACGAGAGCGTGACATGAAGAGCGCCTATAAAGTTACCAATAGAATGAAGATTAACGGGCGCGAAGTGCTTGTAGATGTGGAAAGAGGTAGAACTGTCAAGGGATGGAAACCTCGACGGCTCGGTGGTGGTTTGGGAGGACGACATTATACGCACATTCGACCATTCAGACCGTCTGGACATCGTGGTGGCGGTTATGGCGGTGGCGGATTTCGTGGTGATTTCCGTGGTAGTGGTGGCGGCTTTAGAGGAGGAAGATTTGATGATCGAAGAAGAGGCGGTCCCCCTCCATCCAATCCATACCGTGAACGCGACCGAGAACGGGAGCGAGAAAGGGAACGAGAACGGGAAAGGGAGCGTGATAATAGACGCAGATATGATCATCCTCCAAAAGACTATAGAGACCGAAGAACTGGACCTCCACCTCCCTCACGCAGAAGTTATGAAGAATTCCCTCCGCGACGAGAAGCCAGCCCTCCACGAAGTCGACGAATGTAATAATATTAATTTTATTTTATTTTTTAATAATAACATACAGCAAATGAGAAGGCATCGTACACCGCAATGCAGGATGTTATGGAGATGTTTACAAAGATTATGTGTATCATGTATGGTTTTTCTAAAAAGATTGCAAAAGGAGAACGGAGCGTCCTTTGTTCTGTGTGTACACATACTCCATCTGCATATCTGAATATAAAGTATAGAAACTTGACAAAATGGCACCAGCTTTTAATTTTTATTTTTTATTTTTTATTTTTTATTTTTATTTTTAAACATATATATCATATCACACGCCATAACAAATAATTCAGTATACTGTCTTCAATTTGGTGCCGCCTCCGACAATTCTGGCGGCAACAAAGAACACTGTTCCAGCAAAATAGGTAGCGGCTGCAAAAACAACCAATCCAGTATAATCACCGTTTTGCCTTTTCATAATCTCACCGGCGATTGGAAGACCAGTGAGGATTCCGAACGAGACAAAGAAAATACAAGTGCCATATCTCTTGCCATAATCTTCGGTTCGACAGATTTGAGAAATGCATACAGGAGTCAAGGAGATACCAGTTCCTGAAAAGAGTCCAAAAAGAACTGCAAATGAGACGATCGCACCAAGGTTGTCGCCAGCTGGGATCCATAATGCCACACACAGAATACCACAACCGATAATCGTAATTATCATCACATTAAATCGTCCAAACTTGTCAGCCAGGTATCCTGGGAGTGCACGACCTGGAACCGAAGCAGCATTCAGAATGGCCAAAATTTGGTAGGCAAAGGTGACGTTGACTCCATGAGAAATCGCATAGGAGGTGATATAATTCAATGGAACAAACAGTCCCCATTCAATCATAAACGTTCCGCAAGCGACAAGGCAGAACTTCAGATCCAAGAACGCAGACAAGTCGATAAGCCCACCCTGTTTGTCGTTCTTCTTCAATCTAGCTCTGAGAGTCAACACAGCGCCAACGCACAGAGCAAGTTCAATAAAGCCAATGATTCGAACTGTCCATGGGAAGCCTAACGTGGGAGCCAACTTGCCCATTACTAGTGGGTAGATGACACCGAACAAGGCGCCACCTGTAGAGGCAATCCCGGTAGCAATACCTCTCTTCTTGTAAAACCAGTGGCCCACAACTGCAATACTAGGAGTAAACACCATGGATGAGGCAATCCCACCCAAAACCCCAAATCCTAGCATGTACTGGTAGTATTCCCTACAAACAGATAGAAGGAATATGGAAACTACTGTGCCTATACATCCCGGAATCATCACAAACTTCAATCCATAGGCATCAAACAACGGACCCGATTGCACCCCTCCACAATAAAACAGAAACATGTATACTGACAGAATCCACGAAACTTCAGATTCACTGTGATCTTTAAGATCATGCTGGGTCAACCATGCTTGAATGAATCCAAGCGAGTTCACAATACCAAACGTGCACCCCAATCCACACCATGCCCCAAACACTACAATCCATGCTCTCGTCCCACCTTCTGGGAAACCTGTTTCCTCATCACCTTCTCTCTCTACATCTCTAGATTGCTTACTAACGTTCGTTACAGACGGTTCAATCATTGGTAGAGCAGGAACTGGTGGGAACTGAGAGTGTAGCACTACTGGCTCTTCATGAATCATGTCCGACTCAATCGAGCGTGTGTAGCTAGTCCTCTCCGTCTCCTGTGACATTACTCTTCCCTCTTCACTGGAAGGCTTGTCACCATTGTTCATCTTCAATTCTTCTACTTGTTGCATAGGATCTTTATGTCTTATAAACGTTATGAAATGCTCACTTGAATAAAACGTGGAAAAAAAAAAAAAAAGAAAGGCAAAAACTGGGAATTTATGGGCCCTTTTATACTTGGCCAATTGCACGTTCAAATTTTTTAACCTATGAGTCTTGCACACACACACACACACACACACACACACACACACACACACACACACACTTATTCCCTCTCTCCCTCACACGGCTAATTTCCTTATCAGGTCTTCCGCGCGCTTGCTCGTCGCGCATTGTCGATCCGACCGCCTTCCTGTTTGGGTAGGAATCGCCCGTTCCGACAAGCGATCGGCGAGCTTAAACCCACTGCGGCTCAGCAAACCGTATACACAATAGCCCAGGCTAACGGGAGAACGACACATGCGGGTTAAACGATACGATTATTCGCAAAGAGTGCATCCCCGGCTATCTGCCTATACCATTTTTCGCTCTAGTTTACGCTCATATTTACCACCGTCTCTTTTTAACAAGGATTTGTCTTCTCGGGATCTCGGATACCCACATCCACACCAAAAACACGTTAAACTTTTTTTTTTTTTTTTTCCTTTCTTTCTCATAAGGTCATTACATAATACATTACTAATATATTTTCTTAATCTGCCAGCCGCCACCAACGATCCGGGCCCACAGAAAGAACAACGCACCGCACATATAAGTTGCTCCGGCGAATATAATGAGCCCGCTATACCCTCCATCCTGTCGTTTGACGATCTGACCAGCGATTGGCAAACCGGTTAGGACGCCAAAGGACACAAAAAAATAGCATGTGCCATATCGTTTGCCGTAGTCCTCCGTCTTGCAGATTTGGGAGATGCAAACCGGGGTGAGGCAAATACCGGTCCCGGACCAAAACCCGAAGAGCACGGAAAATGCAATGATTAGGCCAATGTTATCCTTTGCTGGGAGCCACAGAGCGAAACAAAAAATTGCCGTTACTGCGGCAGTGAAGATCATCACGTTATAGCGGCCAAATTTATCGGCCATGTACCCAGGCAAACATCGACCGAAAATAGAGCCAAGACTGACGATTGCCACCAGGTCATAAGCCAAGGTCTTGTTGAGCCCTTCATGAAGGCCATAACTGGTAATATAATTCATTGGCACAAAAATACCCCATTCAATCATAAATGTACCCAAACATGTCAACAAGAATCGCTTGTCTTTGAACGCTTTCAGATCGATTGAGCCCCCTGCGGCCTTGTTCATTGGAATTCGCGTCTTCAACGTCACAATAGCACCGATGCATAGGCCAATGACCACAAATCCAATCACTCTAATGGTCCAGGGAAAGCCTATATCATCTACCATCTTATTCATCGCCAATGGGAAGACTAACCCACCAACAGCACCCCCAGTGGCCGCGATACCGGTCGCCCACCCACGACGGCGGAAAAACCAATGCCCGACGGCTGCGATACTAGGAGTGAACACCATGGATGAAGAGAGCCCTCCCAAAACTCCAAAGCCCAACATGAATTGATAATATTCCTCACACAGACTTAGGAAAAAAATGGACAGAATAATGCCAATGCAGCCAGGAATTAGGACAAATTTCAATCCATATGCATCAAACACCGGACCCACTTGAACACCGCCAAAGAAGAATAAAAATAAATAAATGGAAAAAATCCATGAGACTTCAAATTCACTCTTATCTTTCAACTGATGCGTGGAAATCCATGCCTGGATGAACCCTGCCGAATTGATGAATCCAAACGACGAGGTCATAGCGCACCATGACCCGAATACTACGGCCCAAGCTCTCCAGCCGCCCTCTGGGAAATCATCTTCTGTGATCTGATTTTCGACGTCCTGACCATCCCCCTCATAATCAGTGTTATTATTACTATCAGTAGGGTTACTCTGTCTACTCTGTCTACTGATTGTAGGTTGGATCATGGGCTGGGCTGGAGGAAGGACCATGTCGTGTGCTGCGCTATGGGACCCGACCTCCTCTAACGGAACGATGGAATGGTTTTCCGCAGAAGAATAGTCGTCATCTTTTTCATGTATATCTGAGCCAAAAGATTTCGACGGTTCTACAACTGTCATTATTTTTGTTGCTTTTTGTGCTCTTTAGGCTTTCTCTTTGGTCTCCCGTATAACGTTTTTCTACTGCGCACGACTCATTTAAATAATTTTTT
>JAJLUK010000095.1:35423-51936 GCA_030570055.1 Blastobotrys chiropterorum
TGCGGCTTGTCACGTGACAAGATTTGGTCGAACCGCCGCACATGTCAAGGCCGCGTTTTGGGTTGTTTTTTTTTTTTTTTTTTTTTTTATGGACCAGAGACTAGAATAACTACCGCCGTGACTGGACTGATGGGGCCAGGAACGTTTGACGCCCTCTTAAGATGTAAGAAAAGTCGTTTCCCTGAACAGTTAATTTTTATAACCTCTAAATATTCTTATTACTACTGACTTTTTCTTTGGTCCACTTTCTCTCCTCAGGACAATTGTCTTTGGGTCACGCAGCAATCCTAGTACCGATCGTCAAAAACATTCTTTGGGGGTCCGGTTTGTCTTAATGTGCTGAAGAAACCGTTTCGATCAGCCGGATAATCCCCCTGACAGTGGAAAAAAAAAAATAAATAACATAACATAACATAACCTACCCTCATTCATACCCCAATCACTCATCCCAATGCAAAAAGTGCATCAATCGACCTGCAGCTGGCCCTTATCTATGATTTTAGACAGCATAAATGACAAACATGGGGGATTGACAGCTCTCCCGTAGGTTTGCCGTAGGCGTGATCGCTTATGTCCGGGTAAGATTAATAATCCCTTCAAGCCGCACGGTACCATTAGATTCAAAAGTGAAAAATATCATCGCTCCACAGCCCGATAACAGGTAATGACCGATTTAAATCCATCAAAGCTCGGAACCAAGGAGTATTGGGATGATTTTTATAGTCTAGAAAAAAACAACTTTAAAGAAAACAGTGACGACACGGGTGAATGCTGGTTTTCCGACTCTGGTGCCGAGGAGCGGATGGTGGAGCATTTGGTCTCAAAGGCTGAGGAAGGCTTGATTGATGATGTCACGTGTAGGGTTATAGATTTAGGCACGGGCAATGGCCGATTATTATTCTCGTTACGAGAAGCTGGCTATCAGGGAGAAATGTGCGGGTTAGATTATTCTCAACCGTCGGTCGAATTCGCTACATTGGTTGCCAAAAAGGAAGGCCTGGACGAAGGAATTGAATTCCAGCAAGCCGATTTTTTGACTGATGGATCGTGGAACAAAAAGGATGAAAAATGGGATGTTGTATTGGACAAGGGCACGTTGGACGCAATTGCATTATCCAATCAAGAATATAACAATGGGAAAAGCGGAGTTGAACGATATCCTGAAATGGTCAAGGATATGCTATCAGAGTCGGGAATATTACTGATAACGTCATGCAACTTTACAGAAGGTGAATTGATAAATGCAATGACTAAGGATGGCCTATTTAGAGTTACAGAGAAAATTGAATACCCCACCTTTCAGTTTGGCGGTGTTCAAGGTTCAACGATATGTACTATAGAGTTTTGTTCAGTGAAATAAGGAGTTGTTTTTTCGTTTCTCTTTTGCGTCGTTCTTACTCCTCTTGAGATGGTATTAAGTCTTTAATCTTCTCATATAGGTTTGTAGCAATCTCAGAGCTCTGAGTTTTGAGTGCATATTGGACTGGCTTGTCATCCTGTACACCATTGACTCGAACAAACTTTTCACTCGATAATGAACTATTCATACCAGACATGACCTTAAATTCTGATAACAATGGGAGGTTCAAAATCACTTTTAACACGCCGTCTGCTCGCATGACAATTCGGGACTTTGTCTCTTTGTCACCATTGAGTGTGTTTAAATGAAGGGTCCCCACACCACGTTCCTTCCAGCCCTGGTTGGAGGACGTCAAATCCAATGTGTATAACTTGGCCCGACATGAGAAGACCGACTCTTCCTTTTCCTCACCTGTCTCAATTACTTTTTCTTCAAGTGGTTGTTCTACTTTGGCATATGTTTCAGAAGTGTCCTGTTTCTTTTTGTCTTCCTCAGTTGGCGCGTTATTCGTTTCTTCCGATTTGTCGTCAAAAATGTTCTTGGATGTCTTTTCTGGCTTTAATGAACCCGATCCGAACGACAATCCTGATCCAAAAACTGGTTTGTTAGTAGTTGCCTTGTTTTCCTTATCATCGCTACCGAATACGTTAACTTTAGAGGTCGTGCCGAATGCTGAAGCACCAAACGACAATCCCGATCCAAAAGTTGGCTTCTTTGTATCATTATTATCAGTTTTTTTCGTCTCATCCGTCTTTTCCTTGGAATCTTCCGATTCAGCAGTTTTGACTGTTTCGGACTGCGCTTCTTCTTTCTTGGCTGTTACCTCTTCCTCAGTTGCGGATTCTTTTTCTTTCGGTTTGATGTCTTCTTTATTCTTTTTTTCTTTCTCTTCAGGCTTCCCCTCATCGTCTGCTGTAATGTCAACGCCGGACTTTTGACTCTCTTTTTCTAACTTTTCACTCTCAACAGCCTTGTCATCTTGAGCCGTCAACTTGGGGCTCTTCTTCCGGGGTCCTGAGTTCTCTTCGTTTTCCGTCAAATTGACCTCCTTCACTTCTAATTCATCGTCTTCTCTAGTTCTTTTTTTGGACATTTTTCCAATGGTATTAAATAGAGGTAGATGTTTTTTTTCTCTTTGAGCCAAATCAATCCCAAAGCTCTACACAAAGACGCGTGCCATACGCGAAAATATAAGCAGAAGCGCATATATAGCTACACAACAAACAAAACTCAATCATCAAGTTATTTATCACAAATATATAGATCTCATTATATATTAAATAAGACTACGAAAATTGCCGTTCGTCTTTTGGTGTTCTCCCGTCTGGACTGAATGGGCCAATTCCGGGAGGCGGCGGTGGAGGTGGGAATCGCATTTGTCCGCTGCCGCCTGCATTGCCATTGCCCTGGTCAAACTGATGTGGTGGTGGCATTCCACCTTGAAACATTGGTGGGAAACCTGGCGGTGGAGGCGGTGGAGGGAATGGATGGCCTGCACCCGAATTAGATGTCATGAACGGAGGAGGCGGTGGTGGCATCATACCAGGTGGTAATTGTCCTTCAAAGAACCCTGGAGGAGGTGGAGGGGGTGGCATCATACCCGGAGGCAATTGGCCTTCAAAGAATCCTGGTGGAGGAGGTGGCGGTGGTGGTATTGGTTGTTGCGGATGATAATGAGAGGAAGCTTCTTCAGCACGCTTGAGCTCCGGAGTAGTGGTAGTTGTACTCGCATTGGTAGCATTGCTATCTCGTTTAGCTTGCTGTTGAGGTTCCGTGTTGGAAGCCGGTGATTGTGGCTGTTGCTCGGAACCACCTTTATTTAATAAACTCATAAAAAACATATCGTTATTACCCTTATCCTGTACCGGTCCATCTGCCGTGTGTACGTTTTGGTTTGAATATTGTTGCGGCTGAGACGGGTTATTCTCGTTCGAATTGCCCAACATTTGCATGATACGTTGGAAACCTTCCCTATCAGCATCGGACGAAGGAATCGCTTCCGGAATTGCGGGTGGCGGAGATTGAAGAGATTTTGGTTCAGTAACTGGAGATTCTGAAGGTTGCACCTGTAAAGATGACGTTTCGGAGCTTGGGGTAGCCTGCGGGCTCGGCTGGCTGAAAAACTTTGAGAATCTCGACGATTTACCAGTTACGGGCATGGAGCTGGCTGATGGTACTGACGTAGCCAAATCAACAACATCAATTCTCGATGGTTTAGGAGATGTACCAGAACTAGTTGTTGTGGACGATCCCCACATACCAAACATCTTATCGACCGAGCGTAGTGCAGGTGGTTCATTATCTTCAATTCCGGCTTTTCGTTTCTCTTCTGCTTTCATTTGTGCTTTCCACGCTTCAAACTCTTCAGCTGAGCGCGCAGAAACGCCAGAGGGCATTATATTATCTGAAGCGCTTCCAAACAACATATCATCAGGCGTATCGAGCCATTCGGGTTCGTTGTCTCCATCTTCTAGACTATTATGAGATCGGTGTTGTTGCCTTCGATCATTATTGTTGTTCCTTCGTCTTCCATTATTATTGTTATTAGCATTCATTCTTGAATTGTTACTATTGTATGGTTTTCCATTGCTCCGCGCCGAAGACGAAAAGTTCATCTTTGGAGGTCCCAAAACAATATCATCTGATTCATTTCGGTTGTGATGGTGATTGTGATAAAAGCTAAGCACAGCATTAGTAAGACAAATGATCCAACTTGTGTAACACAACATACCCTTGGTTATCATCCCTCTTGTTAAAATTCGATCGTGCCACGGGTGGTTTTTTCCTACTGTGGTTAGTACATTGATTCGGATAACAATTTTTTTTTCTTTTTTTTTTTTTTTTTTTTTTTTTTTTTTTTTTTTTTTTGTTATTTGCTTCGAACTTACAATACACTCAGGTCAACAGATTCGAGCTCGTCTGGTGCCTTCACCAGAGGGGAAGTAGCCAACTCTAATAAAACGTCTACAGAGTAAACATACTTCTTCCCCTCTGTCTTCGTCGTGTCATCGTTCACCACAACGTCGGCCCCAGGAGCCGATTGGTATGAAATTATTGATGGATCCACTTTTAATATATGTTCACAGCGATATGGTTAAAGAGAAAGAACGGCGTTCTTCTTTCGTGTTGTTTGCTTAATCGGGTTCTGCTAGTGTAGGTGTTGGTGTTGTCTGGCGGCTAGCCTACCACTTGTTAGTGCTTCCTCGTTCCAGCCTAACCCTAACCTTGTGTGGAGCGATGGGTGACCACATTGTGTGAACAACCCCACGCGTAGGCACTTCCAAAAAGCCCAGTGATGCTTTAGTAGAGGCCATTTCGGTCAGTATTAGCCGTACAACTCGGTTCAACTAGTTACATGGAGCGTACGTATATGGATCCGGCCCAAGGCGATATCAGTGAGTCTGGATTTTCGCCTCCTCACTTTTACACATGCGGAATTAGAAATGTTCGGGTGAGAGGTACTTTGTTGAGAGTATCACAGCTTTTCGACGAATGGCTGTGAATTAAAGCAAACTCTATCTTCAAAATCTATCTATGTGGTTGCATAATTCATGCGGACCCTCTCATACAGGATTATATCAGAATGAGTCTGACCCACCACCTGGGTGTCTCCAGCTGCTGCATACAACCTTGAGCTTAACTCTAATGGGAAAGCACAAATTCATCAGACTTGAAAAGGTGTCACGCTGGAGGGTTGGTGTGTGATTTGTCTACATATAGCGATACCTCAGGGTATCTAGAAAAACAAATGTCTGGAGATATTGCAAGATGGACTAATGATTTAATCTGTTCATCGCCTTCGCATCGCCAACAAAAATTTGTCATGCACCAATCTTATTATGCAAACCCAACCTAAAAATAAAGTTGGCCAACCAACTTGTACGATCGCCCCTTCAAATCACGATGGAAGAAATGAGTAGCATTAAATTTACACGGCGTATTGAACCAGCGTTTTGCTTGAGCTATATTTTTTCTCAAAAGAAAGCCAAACTTTGTTTGACATCGACGTACCGCCTCATGTTGCGTAGGCCACTCTCTGTCTCCACGCCATGTACGCTTTTGACACGGCCACTGGGTTGTTCCAGGAGGCCGGGGTTTAGATAAAAAAAAAAAAAAAAAAAAACGCTATGATCGACAGAGATGTGACTGTTACTAGAGCCTAGTAGAATGGGTCAAGCCAGCAACGATTATCCCGCTTTTTTTTTTTTCGATTGGCAGATTATTTTTCGCGTAGAGGGGTCAATAATCCTCTTCGGAAATAGTATTTCGCGTCACTTCGCCGAAGTCTCCATTGTTCCCGCACCAGCTAGCTATAATCCGTTTTACGTGCCCACTCGCATAGGGTTCGCTAATGTCTCAGCCGGGGTTGTCGATCCTTACGCAAAAAAAAAATCCTGCGGCTGGTTGTGTTTCCTGATAGCGGATTATGCAACCCACCACCATCTTATAGCTATCCAACCCGCAGATCACCAACTGGATTTGGCACACGTATTCCCGGCCAGCCACCTGAAATAACTTTTTTATAGATATTAAAATAATTCTGCTCTTCTTGCAGTTATATATTTATTTGTTTCTACATCTTCACATCTCGCACCCTTTTTTTTTTTTTTTTTTAATATATATTCATTTTATGGAACGATGACTAGTAGCGAAAGCAACAGTCTGACACGTCCCGTCGACACTGTTCCTCGGGATTTTGTTGTCCCGTCATCCTCATCCTCATCAGTATATTCAAAGCGAAGGCAGTCTGACAGCTCGTCCAACAGCGGAGGTGGCAATTCCACACTGAGATCACGTCTAAAGAAATTGCGACGAAACAGCTCTACTTCGTCTCCAGTACGTAAGAAGATCCCTGCTGCGGTTTCGCTTCCGCCACGGTCTCAACCGCTCCAGCATAACCATCATCAAGGATCCTACTTTTTTCCAAATGCAGTTAACCCTCCAACACGAAAAGTCAGTAACCACAGATTACCGCGAAGACAACCGCAACAAGAACGTCAACAGCCACAGCCTGCATCACACCACCCCCATCATCATTATCAGGGCAGTTTTCAAGCGGCCAAGCCACGCATGGCCCAACCAACAGAACCGACAATTCTCGAACACCCTCCAAATGAGCCAAATGAGGTACCCAAGATTCACAATCCCTATAACAATGTCCGAGCAGGCCTGTTGAGGCGTGATAGCTCGTTGCGAAGAGCTTATTCACAACGCCCCACTCGGAAAAATTCTGTCGATCAATTCCGGTCTATTCCAACTGCTACAACACCGCAGGCGGTAAACAGGGATTTGGGTAATAATAATAATAATAATGATACCAACTTGCGGCGAAACACCTCCACAATTTCCAGGAAGACAAACGCTGGTTCTCCGGTCATGTTAGTGAGGCGACGAAGTTCAACCCGATCGATTCGGGGCTCTCCAATTCGTCGGTTTTTTGCAAAACTGTTTAGAATCAGAAGAAACAAAAGGAAGCTGAATTTTAGCAAGCTACAGCTTCGAAGGAAGCTGTCTTTTGAAGTCAAGGAGTCCCCAAATAAGATTTCAAAATATGAAATCAAAAACATCCAGCTTCTAAACTTTAAGCCCAAGGTTCGACGGTTCATGGACCGTTCAAAGCAAGAAACTACAGAGGAGAGCACCAAACAGCGACCAGAATCGGAGAAACCACTCTCGTCAATCCAGAGAACGTCGTATTTGTTGAGAGAACATGATGCGATTCAGCAGAATAGGATTGATGATCAAGACCAGATCCAGACCGTCCCTGAGCCCAATATGATTCCATCATCCGATGATTCGTCGACCACAAAATCGATCCAGGAATTTAGAGAATTCGATTTTGACTATAGAAATGACGAGGACCAGAATAACAACGACAACGAGCACGCCAGGGACGTATTGGTCACTCCGCCAATTAATCAGCTGCCGAAAGAAGAAACAGATACCGTTCCTCCATTTCCACCAGCTCCGGCTGCTCCTCTTACGAGAAACACCTCTCAGCATTATCAGCGACAGCCCGACGTCCCACAGTTCACAAGAAAGCGGACCTTATCGACCAATAGAAGAACGCCGTCTAGAAGAGGATCGCAACGGCTCCCACTTATCACTCGTGTCGATCTTTACGACAATCCAAATCCTGCTGTTGATTTGGAAACTGGTCATGAAAGAAGAAGTGGTGGTCGCATTTCGCGGAACAATTCCACAAAGCTTGATTCTGAAACAGATAGTCAAGTGAACGAGGCGCTCGCATTTGTGGATACATGGTCGTCCTATCTTCGACGTGCAGTTGCCGTTCGCGTGGTGCTGCGTCAAGAGATACATTCTCTTGAAGAAAAAGAAGAAGAAGAATGGAGACTTAGTAGACAGTCGGCTTCGTCACGAACTTCAGATCGCGACTCTCTGTATTCCAGCGCCTCTTCCATGACCTCTGCGACTTCTGCATCTTCGTCTGGTTTGTCATCCCCTACGTCTGCACGCTCAGTTTCCCCGTCGTTGGTGTCCGAGGAACAAGAAGATGACCAATCTCATTTCAAGAGCAAATTTTACAGAAAGATTGATTTTGATGATGATGACTTGGATGACACTGAAAGCCTCGATACCACCATCAACTACTCATCATCCTCATCCCCTGGCATCAACAGGCAACTGTCGAATTATTCGCCTGAAAAACAGCAAAGAATATCTGAAATCACAAAGTCTTTACAGAATGATTACATTCAGAAAAGATATTCTGCGCTGATCCGGCCAGAATCTGTCACCACTGAGCGGTCTGTTCAGTCTGATATGCCGTTTAAACGGTCTTCGCAAATATCAGCATCTCCTCCACCAAGATCTTCCTCTGATATGCACTACTATCGTTCATCCTCGGACTCCTTTGCATCGTTAATGAAACCGGGGAAGGAATCAGCTTGGCTCAAATCCAAGACAGGCTCACGCTTCGTTCGGCCATTGCCAGCTGTGCCAGGTGGAAGAACTGACTCCCGAATTGCATCGGTGCCTGAAAAATTCAGGCCAGTTTCAAGCGTCGCTGTTACTGATTACTATACTCCTCCTGTATTGCATGAACAACGAAGCATGAGTGACAAAATCTTGAAGGATATGTATCAAGAGTTGGAAGAGCTGCAACACCGTTCGGCAGAGCTATCAGACTTGGTCAATCATCAAAGGGATTCAGGAATAATTTCTGATTCTGAAAATCCGCTACCATCTCTCAAGTCTTCCAACAAGCACCCATCCAATGGTGACAGCATGGTGGCACAGGTTTCAGAAAATTCCACTCATTCAGGTTCCGGGTTGCAGAGAGGTGGGATTAATAGAAGAAGGACTCCACGATCTAAATTCTTGAGGGAAAGCCGAATGAGCATCGATACCAGTTGGATGCCATCTTATCATGAAGCTGACACTGAGAGTATACGGTCAAGCTCCCAAGACAGCGGAATTACCTTCGACGGTCCAACAACCGAATGGAGAAACTCAATTGGAAGGAATCCTTTGCTGATAGAAGTCGGAGATGTCAGCAGACCTCCAAGTGCATCCGAAACAAGATTCATTTAGAATAATTTTTATTGCATTTTATTATAGAATTATTTTTATTACAACTAATGAATTTATTTGGCTATTTAACGAAAGGCTAGCTCACTTCTTCATTGGGAGGTGAGGAGACGTAAAATTCAGTGTCAGTTAATAAAATTAAACTATTTGATATCAAGAGAGCACAAGTCTATCACCCTTCATTAGTCGTTCGCGTGGTTTAATATCAGCTTGAATTTTGGAATGATCTGGAACAATATTATCTTCAAACGCCCTGAAGAACTTTGCAATAACTTCAGGAAACCATCTACCATTTCCTGGGTTATACCAACCCAGATGGCCGCCGAGGTCAGTTGTTGCAAGGAAGATATATGGGTTAGCCCTGGCTTCTGGGTATGGAATACATTGATAATGTACAATTGGATCGTCAAGAGCGTTCAAGATGAGCATTGGAGTCCTGTTGCCAATTAGCCGATGAACCGGGGATGCATTTCTATAATAGTCAAAGGCAGTCTCAAATCCGAAAAACGGAGCCGTATATGCTTCATCAAAATCGTTAATGAATCTCACTTTTTGTTTCTGACCTTCGACAAATACTGGATGATCAGCAAGTATTTTGTTATGATTTTTGATCAATTTGAGAAGATTCTTCGCCATTTGGGCCGAGTAAACGTTCTTACCCAGATAAGAATATTCCAAACCGTAAAAACAATGGGCCATGTCCCATGGACAGGCTACAGGGACAGCGGCTTCGACCAAGGTGTCGTCGCCTTCCTGTCCGAGATAGTTTGCAAGAATGGCGGCACCCAGTGAGAATCCCATCAAATACAGGCGTCGATTTGGCTGTTCTGACTTGATTTTCTTGACAAACCTTCGAATATCATCGGTCATCAACGCACAAAAGAGTTGAGGGGTGGTAATTTTGGTTCTAGCACATCCACGACTATTGAGAACAACACAATCGAATCCATATCTATCCGAAACAAGCTGGGTGATGACAGCACGGACATACGATTCGTGCGAGCCGCCGGAAAGACCGTGTAGTGCAATAACCAAAGGTTTGTCTTCATTTTCCGATGTATGTAGCTTGAGAATTTCTTCAGGAGTCAGGTACCTTGTTCTCACCGGGTTTGGAGGTGGATCGGTGATTGGGCAATATTTCAGCGACTCATCCCATTGTTCTGAAGACTTTGGTGTGTCAATAACGTAATCCGCAGATACAGTAGATCCGTCTTCCCAGGTGATCAGTCTTCGGCCATAATAGATCTGGTCGACTGTTTCATGGTCCCCGAGAGCTGCATAGATGGTTTGCAAGTGGCCATTACCCAATGTAGGACTCTGCCAAAACCACGAATTGTTTTGGAGTTCTGGAACGTTTTCCGTCACAAGTTTATCAAGTGGAACTGATCCTTCGCCGTTTTTCAGTGGTAACCCCACTGTCTTATCGGAATGCGTGGTTTTCACGTATGACCGAAGAGAGTAACTGAAGAGGTTGGATAATGACATTTTGAACGTCTCTAATTTGTTGCTCTTTAGCGCTTGTCGGGGGAAATGTGGCTTTTAAACGTCTGATGTATGGGAACGGAAAAAAAAAAAATTGTCTTGCTTGGCATGGCCCAAATGAGCCTTTCAAAAGGTCATCGCCCTGTCTCGGACAACAAAAGTGCCGACGATCCGTCCGAGGACATCGGAATTCCTATATGCAACTTTATGGGCCAGCATTTAGCTATGCACAGTTATGGCATAGCTTGGCTAGCTAACAGATAGCCACGCATATGCGTATGTTTCATATTAGTTCGCTAGTAAATACGGCTGTCGGTGTAGCTTCAATATATCTATACGCAGATATAGGTCATTCCCACGTATTTGGAATTGGATCCTTCACAAGCGCATAACAGGCTCAAGGGGTCCAAATTCCCAATGACTGCTCACTTATGCCGCACTTTGTCTTGGGATCTAAACATCAGAGCTGTAAACGAGGTCATAAGTGTGCTGGATACCACACCCATTCCGAGTTTGCATGTTTCCCAGGAGCAGCTCTCTTTCTAATCGGAACTACATATGCCCGCCCCTACGATAACTGGATGCCAGAGACCACCCATTTGTATATATATAACCACACAACCGTCGGTGCAACGTAGCCATCTTTATTTCATTCCTTTCTATTAGAATTCAAGTCATGCGGGGGACCAGACGAGTACTAAATGCCGACGGTTGCCGAGGTATCACGAACATAAATTTTTTTTCACTCGGCCCGGTCGTCCGTAAGCAGCTAAGCCCTAGTCCAGCCAAAAAAAAAAAAAAAGAGGAGAGACGAGAGCGCATATATAGTAAAACGATTGAAATTGGTTTGTATCGCATTCGATTCCCGTGTTAAATATGCTGTTCAGTCTGTCGAGAAGCTCGATATTAATGACCAGTCGTGTGTGCCGACCCCAAATCATCCCGTTGTGCAAATCATACAGCCATTATATCAACTCAGGGGAACCGAAACGACCAACAAGACCCAAAGTCACAATTCCCCAGCTTCACAAACTGCATAGAGAGAGCACTCCAATAAGCGTAATCACAGCTCATGATTACATCTCAGGTGTGTTAGCCGAAAGGGCTGGTGTAGATGTGGTGCTGGTCGGTGACTCTCTTGCTATGGTCTGTCTGGGGTATACCGACACCAACGAAATTGAATTGGACGATATGATTCATCACACTAGAGCTGTTTCCAGGGGAGCCACTTCTCCGTTTTTAGTGGCGGACCTGCCATTCGGCTCATATGGTAGAAATCCAGAACAAGCTTTCGACTCGGCCGTGGAAATGGTGAAGCGAGGTAAAGCTGACGCTGTCAAGCTAGAAGGCGGTGTGGAAATTGCAGACTCCATCAAGAAAATCACGTCAATGGGCATTCCGGTGTTGGGTCATATTGGTCTCACCCCGCAACGCCAGTCTTCTCTAGGTGGATTTAAGGTCCAAGGCAAGACGGCCGAATCAGCTCTCTCCATTTTGGAGGATGCGTATGCGTTACAGGAGTCTGGTTGCTGGGGCATTGTCCTTGAGGCAGTGCCGGATAGAGTAGGTGCATTAATCACCGAAAAGCTTTCCATCCCAACAATTGGAATTGGTGCGGGTCCTGGTACTTCCGGCCAAGTCTTGGTTCAATTGGACATGTTAGGCGGATTTGATACGTTCGTTCCAAAATTCCTCAAGAAGTACGCAAACTATCTCGACGATAATATCAAGGCAATCACACAATACAAAGAAGAAGTGATTAACCACCAGTTCCCACAACAAGAGCACTGCTATACCATCAAAAGCGACGAGTTTGAAAAACTCAAACAGCTTGTACAAACAAGTTCATAAACCATTTCCCGTCACATGCATTAATTATTAGAATAAACTAGTCTATAAAAAAACAAAAAAAAAATTGTATTTCTTGTCTTCGCATTACTCAAACAACAAAGACTTTTCATCTCTAATTAGGGTCTTTTTGCTTTCGCCGTTCGTATCCGCATTATCCTCTATACTAAACACCAGTGTTCTGCCAAAGTCAGGGGCGATAACATCGTTTTCTCTATCATCATTTTTCGCAATCTCATGCAGCTTGTCTCTTGGCTCTAAAAAGTGTTCGTCACTCAACACAAACGTGCCCCAATGCACTCCAACCATTTTTGTAGCCTCCAGGTCTTTCATAACTTGCATTGCTTCATACGGATCAATGTGCTGTGGTCGCAAATGCCATCTTGGGGTATACGCTCCACACGGGAGCATCGCAACTCTACAGCCGGATCCAAACACTTTACGGATGCCGTTAAACAGATCAGGGGAATATCCTGTGTCACCTGCGTGGTAAAATATCGGCTTTCCCTGTTTCAACATAACAAATGAACACCACAGGGTTGAGTTGGAATCAATCATGGCTCTACCTGACCAATGCATTGCCGGCGTGCACGCAACTTCCCACGATTCGTCGTCGTTGGAATTTGGAATTCGAATCTTCTCCCACCAGTCCATTTCAGCGATATTATAAATTCCTTTCCTTTGCAAATGCTTTCTCACACCTAATGGTACCACCCAGAGAGCGTCATTTCCGATTTCCCCAGCAACATCTAATTCCAAGTGATCCGGATGATCGTGTGACACCAGAACCAAATCAATCTTGGGCAAGTCTCTGATCCCACAGGGAGCTGGTGCGATTCTCTTTGGCCCCACATATTCATTCACCAAATGCTCGCCTAAACATGGGTCAGTCATTATATTCAATCCCGCAACCTGGATGAATGCGCAGCTTTGACCCAGCCATGTCAACGTCAGTCTATCTTTCACGCTAGGGATGCTTTTATCGTTAGTATCAGTATTATCTTTGTAGGATTGCAGCAGTTCATAGTCAGGCTGGACCGAGGGTAGCAGTTGCTTTATCACTTCTGGATCGGCAGGGACACCTCCTCTAGGCTTTGCATGGAAGAGTTCCAGCACTCGGCAAAACACAAACTCGAATACGGTCTGGGTCCTGTAATGAGTGAAAGGGTTAGCAAATCTGCCTCCAACAATCAAGCTACTAAATCGAGTCGACGGCCAATCTGTATTTTTGAGATTCTCCAAGTCACTTTCGTATAGCTTCTTTCGAGCTCGTTCCGAAATTTCATAGCTGGTTCTCAACTGGATATAAGTTGAATATGCCGTGTATGCCACCACTATACCGATTCCAGTTCTTAGAAATCTTAATCCCAGCTGCATCGAAGTTGTGAGGGCTAAGCTAGGAATTGATTAGGCCGATTTTTCTTCACCGAAGTGCTCGCTGAAATATTTTTTTCTTTTTTTTTTTTTTTTATTTTATTTTCGTTCCCTCCTCCGGCCAACCGTGTTGGGAAATTTTACCATCGGGCCGACACGAAAATTTCATTGAGCAGCTTGGGCCGGGAAAAACGAAAAGAAAAGTGGCTGGGTAATTAAAAGCCGACTGATAAGCGCATCCAACCATCATATCTCTTGCATCTTTAAAGAACATTTGAACATGGGTCCAAAGCGCAACAACTCACAAAAAACTTTATCGTTTTCTGTTACCAAGAATAACAACAGTCCGGCCATCTTGAAACATGAAAAACCTTCGGAAAAGAAGAGTCACAAACAGTCCGAGCCTGTAGAAGTGATTGAAACGAAAGGCTCACGAAATAGGCTGAACCCTGAAGATCCCACGTACGAGGAATATTACGAGCAATTGACTCGGAACGAGATATCTGAATCAGGTGAGCCTATTCACAATAAATGTAAAATGTTTAACACTAACCAACCTCTCTTTGTAGTACATTATGAAGACTATAATGCAGTTGATAAACTGTTAAGACAATTTGATTTTGCGTCCGAATACGGTCCAGTCTCGGGTCTAAGTCGATTAGAGCGGTGGGAAAGAGCTGCAAAATTAGGCAAAAACCCACCGGAAATTGTCAGAAACATTCTACTAACAGAGGAGGGTCAGAACGATAGTAGGTATAGTCAATCCTACTTGTATAACCATATATAACGATTGGTATTATTCTTATACGATGGTATTAACTGCAAAAAAAAAATTATAATAATGGTAATATGAATCTTTTGTTTGTTATTATAGATTTATTTACTCCTCATTGGCATCTTCCAAAGTAACATTACGCTTCACTGGTTGTTGACTGGAACCTGGCTCGTCGGCTCCGCTGGTTTCAACGCCATCGGTTTGTGATTGACCGCCCTTCTTGGAATTGTTAACCAGGTCATTTCTCAGTTGCTCCAATTCTTGACGAATGCCCATCATTTCTTCGGCAAACAATCGCTTTTCAAGATCCTTGATATCCGATTCGGATGTTGGTGCGTTCTCTGAATTCATAATCTCGCCTTTACGTTTTTGGACATTTTGTGCAACTTTTTGCATCTTCTCTTGAAGCAAGCCTTGTGCCACATTTTGAGTCTGCTGGCTTCGGGATTCACCTGCCGTATTAGCACCCCCTGGCGCTCCTGCTGCCGCGGCACCTGCTCCACCGGCTGCTGCTGCTGCTCCACCTTGTTTGGCAGCAACTTCACTAGGTAAGAGGCCAGTGTTTTTCTTTTTCTTCTTTTTTGGCTTGTTTGCTTGCGGGAGGTTATTAGTTCCGTGCCAATTCCAGAACGGAATAAAACTATCAATAAATCCAACGTCCTCGAACAAATTAGGGAAGAGCCAGACTCCGGGCGAAACCACGAAATAAGTTATAACAAACAAAATCAACCGAATAATCGCAATAACGAAGAACGCACATAGCAGGCCGACCAACCCCATTGAAATATACCAAACTCCCACTCTCATTTTCATTGGCCACAATGGGAAACAGACAATTGCAAAAATAGCCAAAAGAGACAAGGCCGCGTAAACATATGTAACCATTGGAACTGGCTCATAAAACCAGGTATAATACATATCATCCCCAAACTCCTGTTGAGAAACAATTTGCACACATGGAATCCCCTTGACCGGTTTAAGTCCATTCCTCTTGGCCTCTTCGGTCTCCATCTTGGAGACTCTGAATGCCAAGCGGTTTAATGGAAGCAATCGAAATGCTTCCAATGCTTCGTTCCGATCCTTTAATTCTGGGAGGTTCTTGTTCTTCTTTTGAGCCCTAGCATATTCTGGGGACTCTAATGCTCTAACTGCCCGTTTAACTTCACTTTGATGTTAGAAACCGTTCACATTCGTGGTATACGTTATTTTGCCTCTTACCTCTGAAAAAATCCTGTCTTTTACCATTCAAGATGGCCTGTCTCTGTTTAAGAAACTTGTTGTGTCTCAAGAAGTCTGCAATCGCAAGAGCCTTCGGGTCCACTTCCTTCAGATTCGGTGGCTGAACGGGTACGTTTGACATTCTTGTTCGTGTTACCAGTCTCGCGTATGTCGTGAGTTAACTCTCGAGTACTGTTCACCCCCTCTAACACGCTGGACTTTTGATGCGATGTGCGCGTATTCATGCGCCCGACGAAACACCTAAAAATGATTTTACCAGCCTGCACGCACCCGGTTAATAACCGACTCACAATCAAATTCCGCCAAACAGTCTATTCGAGACATCTGACAGTGGTCTGCTAGCTACGTTCGGTGTAGTGTTCTGATTGACACGATTTTCAGAACTAAGCAATCAAATACATATGCACATGGACATGGCGTTAATAAAAGCCGCCTATGCATATCGTAGAACAGGATGTTTAAGCAGTTTATGCATATGCGAATGCATGTATGACATACACATAGAAGACTATGCGTAGAATCATTAATCCACAAACCGATGAGCAACGTACGCATACGCATATAGGTCGCCATGACTCACGAAACTGGAAATTGCTACCACTGCCAGTTCAAGTTCAAATGACTTTATACTGATTATAAAAAGACATAAACCAATACTAGTGTTCCCAACGTTAATCGTCTGTTTTATATTTCCCGAATTCTGAGTAACTGTTCCCCGAACAGGCTATGCATAAATTGAACATGAACATCTCTATGCTTGATATGGGTATGCATAACCAAGTTCCTGGGAATCATATACGAGAGTCCGGTATGTCATACATTTTGGCATATATGCAGGTTATGTCATAGAATAACAAAAAAAAAAAAAAAAAAAAAAAAAAAAA
>JAJLUK010000096.1:0-50864 GCA_030570055.1 Blastobotrys chiropterorum
CGGGGTGAGTTTTAGTGAGTATTTTACGAGTCTCACACTGTTCACGTATAAGTGATCGTGCGTAAATGCATTTCTCATCCTAGTCCTTCATTGAATTTAGCTGTGATATGGTGTGATTGGTTGGTTTGATTGATTTTGGTTGATTAAGTTAATTAGTTGTACGTATATCATAGTGAACATATAAACAAAAAAAAAAAAAGCGGCTTCAATAATATTCAACGAAATATACGAGGAAAGGTAAAAAGGATCAAAAAACAGTGCCGTTACCTTCTAATCTTCTAGTCACAGAGGCCACCTTTATCAATGGAGCCTAGAGAATGCCAGCTATATGGAATGGTTTCCTAATTATTCAATGAAATCCGATATCATCTCTTCTGACAATACGAATATATATGATGTTGAGGCTCGAGCCAGGTTAACTAACCTAGTCGTCGAAATACTCCTCTAATTGATCTGTTATTTTATAAGAAGATTAAATCGATTATCATAGGTACCTCGAGGCTCAAGGATAAGAGAGGATGGCAAGTTTCTTAGATTAAAAACAGCAATTGATAATGGCATCGGCATTTGAAACTAATACTGGAGCTAAAGCTAAACCACCGGGGAGTAGTGAACGGACACCACACTACATGTTGCATTAACAAAAACCGCTTACTCGAGTACAGTTAATGGGTACCTCGTCGGAATACCAAATATAATGGTTCCCAAAGATATCCGTCTACGACGAAATCGACTGAAATATTTTCATTGGCGAAACGCCTATAATATCTAAAGAGGAATTGTGAGGCATGTACATGCGTTTTGTGTATCACCAATCATGTGAATTCGCAATATGTTTATCGGCATATCGTAGGCAGAATAGCCTTCACGATAGCACACAAATCTTTACCACGAGGTGTAACATTTCACTCAATGACGAAGGTGCATGAATTTTTAACCATCATAACTGCGTAGTGAGGATTTGATAAACAACTCGCTTTTGAAATTATTGTAAAAACTGCAAAATTCAGGGCTTGTGCTCATGTCCCGATTATGTCATCGCCTAAATTGCCTATGGTTCGGAGTTCCGACTGATATAATGTCTACGCGTCGGCCTCGGTAACGCCACTAGCCCACTACCCCAGTTTTCAGGGACATATGAAAAACTATTTATATGTGCGGGATCCTTGCTTTTGGGAAAAGTAGCATTTATTATTTTCCGCAAAAACAAAAAAAAAAAGTGAATATGGACCATCTTCATTCACTGTGGCTATCTATCCTTGAGCAATACAGTCCGAGGCAGATTGACTTTTGGGGGAGTACAATCGTCCAATTCTTTTCATTCTGGGTCGTGTGTACATGCTATCTGCTCTTGGATAAGGTGCTTCCAAACTTTTCTCATCGACACAAGATCCAACCCATCCCAAAGCAACCAACTAAGGAGGAAATCAAGCATTGCATTTCATATGTTGCATGGAACCAAACGTGGGCATTAGGGCTGCAGTACCTTTCGGTTTGGGCCCATGAACCGCCCAAATACCGCATCCGACCTGAATTTCCCACCGTCTGGGAATTCGGCAGAGATTTTGTGTTTTCGCTTTTGATCCGAGAAGCTCTTTTCTATTATAGTCACCGGGCATTCCACCACCCGAAATTCTATGCTCCAATCCACAAAAAGCATCACAAGTTTACCGCTCCCATGGCATTCACAGCTCAATATGCACACCCAATTGAGCATGTCATTGCAAATATTCTTCCGATTGCTCTTCCAGCAATGGTCCTACGGTCTCACATTTTCGTTTATTGGTCATTTTTGGCATTTGAATTGATTGAAACATCAACCGTTCATAGCGGGTATGACTTTTTCCATGGGGCTGCAAAAAAGCATGACTTGCACCATGAAAAGTTCCGGTTGAACTATGGGGCTATTGGCTTGCTTGACTGGATCCACGGGACTAATGAACTTCAACAGAAGAGCGACTCAAAAAAGAGCAAATAATTATTTTTTATGTGTATTAGTATGGCGAATGAATTATTAATAGTTTTAATGTGGTTTCTGTCCGTTAAACTGGATGAATTTTGGGTCATTTTAGGATATGTCTAATATCTCATTCGTTACTCGACGACTTGACATAGTCGGCTCATTTTTGGAAAGGAATTACCCACTGGTTTATACTGATAACTCTTCAGCCTTGCAAAAGTTGACTGTGGATGGGACTGCTTTTGAACGACAAGTTCCTGAATGCCTTCGTAATTAGCTCATTACAAGCAAATCACATAATAGTACTCAATATATAGAAGCGACACCCTCAATACGTGGGGAAATTCTAATGACACACAAAGCACCTACAAACTATTGCTACGACTACTCTTTCCATTTCGATCGTCTTGGTGCCCTCTAGTAAATGTTTTTCGAAATTTATCCACTGTATTCGCCCACACTTTGCTAGCAAACCCAGAAAGGATATGAGCAGGACGGATTGACTTGTGGTCCTTGCTGCTCTTTGTTGAGGCAGTGTTCCCTGTTCTACAGGGTTGACTTCCGCTGGCCCCACCATTGGAATAGTTACTGAGCTGCTGTGTCAGACTAGCTCTAGATGTATCGATTTCCGGAAGACTTTGCCGTCTTGAATGCTCTCGAACAACCTCATTCCCCCATGTGATGCTGGATTCACTCTGCCGCGGGTCTGAAGTTCTTGCAACTGGAGTCCTGGGATTCAACCGGGAAGTGGCTATTGGCAACCCTGTTCCATGAGAAAAGGTTGCAGTGCCCTGATCTTCAAGTGCCATCATCACGCAAATGCGATGGTGCGTTGTGCCGTCATGAGGCGAGGACCGTGGACGTGGAAAAGTGTGGATATCCACATGATTTGCGTTCCCCGAACGAGGAGCATTATCAGCTCCCTCCGGGTCGGGATCGATATTTTCACCTTCGACTTGACCTATCTGCGTAACTGGTATATTTTCCGTCGCTGCGGTGGCTGCGATTGTTGCGGTGGACGGATCAACTATAATAGTCCATGGTCGGATATCAGTAAGGTCCATTTCGCTCAATGCAGCAGTGGGGTTTTGCTGAACTTGTTGGCTTGCGCCGTGACGCTCCGTATCTATGTTGAATTCATTCGCTCTATCGGCTGTCATGTATCTACCACTAGGAAGAGTTGTGGAGGCGGAATCTTCATATATGGTGAAATTTGAACTATCTGCGATCAATTGTTCGTGCAACTGTTGTTGCTGCTCTTCTTCCTGGCGACGCCTATTCCGTCCTATCCCCAACCGCCGCAACTGAGCCTCCAACTTGCTTATCGAGTTGCCAAAGATTGCCATTGAAGAGGGAAGTGGGGTGTGTTTGTTTTCCAAACAAACCAAAAGTGTTAAAACCTTAACCTACGGGGTTACTTTAGCGTTTACGCACACAATATGAACACCATTGAGCCTGTAACAACACAAAGGCTAAAGCAATAAATTCAGTTAAAGTTATTTTATTTTTCGTAATCAAGAGGAAGAGGCCTTATCTTCAGAGATGGAGGACTTCAAATCGGAGGCCAGGTCGGAGACAGAGGAGTCGACGTTGGAAGTGGCCTTTTCGGAAGCCTCTTCGACCATTGAAGTTGGCTTTGCGGATTCAGAAGGCAAACCATCAGCTGGGTTGACGGACACATCACCAATGGTTGAAGGAGCGGAGCCTTCAGTAGCTGGAGCGGCGCCAGCGGCATTCTTGGAAGCCTTTGGAGACTTGACCGATTGGTTGACAGATGGGTCAACGGATTGGGCGGATGGACCTGGAACGTGGGAGGAAGAAGCAGCAGCAGGATATCGCTTGTCTTCTGGGGTCTCTGGGAAGCCGCCACGGGAGTAGCCCAAGCTACCGGCAAGGGAGGAGATGTGACCGTGGACCTTGTCCAAGTGTGGGCCGGCAGCAGACTTGACTTGGGAGTGGACGTTGGAGTAGTGCTTGTGGAGCTCCTTTTGGATGAGGTCAATGACCTGATCCACTTCGGATTGGAATTGCAGGTAGAGCAATGGCAAGGTGAATGCACAGATGGTGGCGATAAACAAAAGAGCGCTGACGGTCACGTAGCCAGTCAAAATGTACATGAAAACGGCGGCAAAGAAGGCCACGAGAGAGAGCGAGAGGTCTTCGGCATCAAAGATCTTGTTGAGCTCGTTGAGACATTCATTGACATATCTTGCGGTGCGGGAGGCATACTTCTCCAAAGTGGTGTGGCTAACGTTGATGTAGCGGGAAGGACGGTAGCTAGAAACCACGCCTCTGTCGGAATGCTGAATCTGACGAGTCAAAAACTCCAGGACGCCAGTGATGGCAATGGCCCAGTAGGTCAGGCGCAGGAAGAAACGGAGCAGATTGCCATAACGCATAATGAATAAGGTTGCCAGAATCTCGGCCAACACAGTGCCACTGCGCACAGGGTCGGACCAGGTCAGGACCTTGGGAATGCGGGAAGTGGAGATCTTAGGGCTCACCTTGGCGTCAGCAGCGGTGTTAGCCTCAGGAGCAGAAGCAGCGGGTGCAGCAGCAGAGTCTGACATTTTCCAGTGTTGCGTGTGTGAGAGTGTGTGAATTTGTCAAACAAACAAAAAAAAAAAAGGAATAGGGGAGAAAACAACAACAAACAGGAAAAACAAAAATAATAATATTCACTCACAAGCCAGGTGATAAGCAAAACACACACTTTCACACTCCGCCGCGCGCGCAATGCTTGTTCTTTTAGCTCACCCTAGGATTATGTAAGACAACGGAACCTGAAATTTCAGCTCTGCCAAACTAAAACTGGCCGCGGTAGAATTGGTCCATTGCGTCTGGAGCAGCGTCTGCTTGTTGACTATTGTACTTTTCTAGTCTATATAGAGGCACGCATCGCGGCCAGTTTTGTTGCCACGGCTTCTCCACCCTTTATTGCGTCCGATCGGCATAGGTCACAAATAATATGTCTCGTTCCGAGGTTGATGAGATGCTCACAGACCCCCTTGTGAGGCTGAGTGAGTGAGAGTGCTTCTGATTTGCGTCTGACAGACAGCTGGCGGCGTTCCCGCAGTGAACGATCTCTAGACCAGAGGTCATATTATCGGCGAAATAATAGATTAACACAGTCACGAGGTATTATGTCCGCAGAGCTCATTTTGGGTCCGCTGAGATGTGATTATCCTGCGGGCAGCCTTTTTTTCTAGAAACGAAGCAAAAGCACCGGTCTATCGACGTCTCCGCGAAGCGGAGCTACCTTTTTTGCTTCTTTTCGGAGAAGAAAGAAGCCGCCGGAGGCAACCAATCCGCCGGAGGGTTAGTATGCCCTGCGGGCGGCCTTCTTTTCAGCAAAAGCACCGCGAGTCGGCCTCGCAGAACTACTTTTTTAATCTTTTCGGAGAAAAAGATGCTGGAGGCCACCAATCCACCGAAGGGTTGGTATGCCCTGCAGGCGGCCTTCTTTTCTAGAAAAGAAGCAAAAGCACTGTCGTTTTTCGGCCCCTCAGAATTACGTTTTGATCTTTTTCGGAGAAGGAAAGAGATGCAGAAGGCAGCTAACTCGATTGTTTTCGGTTTAGGTAGAGCCCTGATTAAGGTTATTAACGGGCTCCTGTGGAGAGTTAAGCTTTTGCCCTTCGTCACCCAGCATTTACACGCCAAATGGAACCGTCAAGTGTGGAGGAGGGGTTACTATATTTTGTGCCACTGATCCACTCAGTTGAATCAGACGTCAGCAAAAGACTACGGCTTCCACGAACCAGGAAGTGGGTCAAGAAGACTGCCATTGACTTGAACATTACGGTAGAAAATGACGCAGACACAACGAGATATAAAACCACAACAAACCCACCTGGACAACTGATGGGCCAGCTTCCAGGAGAATGGGATGCTGATTGGTTCATGAGGGGAGAGTACAATTTGCAACAGGGTGTCAACAGAGACGTTATGTTTGGAGCAGCCCAGGCTTTTCGCGATGTGGAATTGAGGGGAAATAGGGTCGGCTATCCGTCGCTAATCTCTGCCCTTTTGTATTGTTACAAAAGATCGCCATATAATTTGCAGTGGACCAGCATTAGTCATGTAGATGATGACGATGGGGTTCAGCAGTTTCGCCGCGTCCATTATTGTTTCAGCACTTCCAAGCCGCAATTGTTGGTGATCACTGAAGAGCTTGACTCTGCGCATGAAGCTGGCTGTATAATAAACCCGATTTTTCAGCCCCATTGGATGGAAGAGAAATTACTGGGCGCAATGTTTTTCGGCGCACACAGCATAGCCGAAGATGTGAAAAATGGTCCATTGAAGGTGTATGGGATGCAATGGGTTTACAAGAATTTTGCTCTCTTCCATTCCGAAGTGTCTCAAGACTATCTCCTCAACACCATAAACAACATACCGGATCCGGGACAAATGACAGTCTACAGGGAACCCACAACTGTGCACAATTATGGAAATACCTACTACGACTTTTTCAAGGAGAACGAGCGATGCCGTTTTTTCCAATTCATGGACTCTTTTTTCGGGTAGTTGCATAAATTACGTAGCCTTATTAATATGCTCTATTAGTCGTGGCGGACTCTGTAGTAAGACTGTAGCTGCTGTCGTGTAACTGAAGAAACTCCGGATACTTCCAGAGTACCATCCAGTTGCTCGGCAAGGGTCTCGTACAACACCCATGGAGGGAGTTTGTGTTGCGAATCTTTCGTTGCCAGACCAGGTATCATCACGCCAGGATGGGACTGTCCAATCGAACTGAGAATGCTGTGGGAATGGAGTTTGACTGATTGTCCAGAATTGATCAATTGATAGTCTTGTGGTGTTTTACGTTTTGCAATTTGACGGAAGAACCCCTGAACTATGGATGACAGTATGCGTTCTGATGTTTTCCCAGCTGGCGTGCCCGTAACTTGTAAGGTATGACTGCCAATTCGTAATTTCTGTGCGTATCGTTTTAATTGGTTATACAGTTGTACTGCTCTGATCAACGTCTGATAATTCAGATATCGTTTCCCAGCCCAACGAGGCTCCCGGGTTGTTGAATGGAAAGCGTCAAACACATTGAGCATGGTTAGATGATCCCCTTCAAACACAGCAAATTTGTAATGTTGTAGTTCGGCCTCTTCCCGTTCTTTTTTCCCCATCGGACGGAAGAATATGGAGCCAATTCCACCGGCTAATGAGCACGCTGCAATTTTGAGAACTTCATCAACGCATCCATTCTTCCCCGAAGCCGCTATTGCCTTGGCCCAGGAAATTGATGGGAGCGGTAACTCGGCCATTACGATTCCTTCTGGCGTGAGCTTACCAACCTCGTCAATAGCTCCAAACGAATACAGCTTGCTAAGGGCATGTGCAATGACTGCTGATGGTGGAGACGGAGGAATAAACTTGAATGACTTGGCAACGTTGTCAATACCAAGAGCTTTGAGCTTGAGCAAAATTTCGGACAGGTCAGAGCCTAAAATCCTCGGTACCGGGGAATCTGGCAGCACTGTCAGTGCCGCTTGATGTGTATACAAACGGAAACATTTTCCAGGCTTATAGATTCCAGCGAGATGAGCTCGGAAGTATGCTTGGGATTTTGTAATTGGAAGGGTGAGAATGGTTTGTTTGTTTTGAATTGCTTCATACCAGTTATCAAGTTGGTAAAATCCGCAATCAATCACATAAACCAAATCCATTGGAAGCTTTTTGTGTGTAATTTCCCTCGCACTGACAAGGACGTGTCTTTTCCCATCGTAAACAAAATCCGGCAAGTTCAAATTGGAGTGATACGGAGCGAGAACGATCTTGTCTTGTTGTAGACACTTTTCATTGAACATTGAAATGAATTGCTTAACTTCATTTCGGTTTGTTAGGAATACTAGGACATCGCCATCTTGCTCCGAGTCAACAACATTGATCAGACAGTTCACTGCCGCAGCTATATAGTCTGATACTGGCTTCTCCAAATGAAAAATATCGACAGACGGTCGAATAGAAGAACTGTCAACCTGAATTACCTTATTATCCCTATCTTCAAAATAATCGACAAATGTGTCCACGCAATCTACGCTTTGGCCGCACAAAACCAATTTGAGCTTGTTTTCACCCGCCTCTCGAGCGGACACAACTTTGTTCAGCACTCCAATTGATACATCCGTCCACACTTCGCGTCTATCAACGTTGTCTATTACAACTGTACTGTATCTGGATAATAACGGATCCACCAGTGCCTCAAGCATCAATGTCGATGAGGTTAAATATTTGATCTTGGTAGACATCCCACACTGATCTTCAAACGGAAGGGAATAACCGATCAATTCCCCAGGTACCTCGTCCATCTCATTACATAGCCTAGTGCAACTCTCCTTCGGGTCAGTAGTAACTATACATGCAGGTGTCCACGGGGTTTGTAATAAATATTGCGGAAGTTGCCCATCCAATCCAGAGAACAAATCACCAACCACAGTTATTACATTGCTCTGGTCTAGCGCATATAAAATCGATAGCTCTATCACGCGCACAAAAGTCAGCAGAACTCGCCACAATCCGTTTCTCTCCCACTTACTCTCTTCCTCCACCGGTAAGGGCTGGTTCTCCATTAATGCTATGCAAATTTCAGAATCCTCGACCGGTCCCATCTCCGACGACCTTGGACTATAGACCTATGGGTCGACCTGTTACCGGAAACGGAACGAGATTAGAGATGGCGTAATACCAGCATAGAACACCATAAACGTGCATTGATATTGTTGCAACCATTTCGGTCCTTTCTAGAAGGTAAAAAACAACCGGTTGCACCCACCATTGGCCTGTGTCCGCCATGATAATCAATCTATCCTGAACCTAAATACGAAAGTTGATTTATTTTCTCGACGTCTATACTGAGAACGATGCAATTGATCCTCAGCATTGATGCCACCTGAAAAAAAAAGAAAAAAAAATGCTACCTAGTCTATAGTACCGACCTCGATAGTCTATACTAAACTCGCCACAACTACGACGTATCTGCTCCCCATCCAGAGTCCATTGGCTCCTACGCAACAGAGCTACGTGCGCAACCCCTCCACCTGAGGTCTATCCAAAAAAAAAAAAAACACTCTCTATGCCATATTCCTTTCAAAGTTGCCGCATTCGGTTAGTAATCGGGCGGATCTTATTCGTCGGCCGGTGTCGGTCGCATCTGACGGCTGACTCATCGGACCTATCTGAAAAAAGTGAAATATTCCGAGAACCGGCGTTCAAACTCGACCACTACCGCCATAAGTATGCTACGCAGATTTACCCAGACCCGGTCCTTTTCGACTGGAAGGTCGCTGTATGCCCAGAACTTGACAGAGAAAATCGTTCAAAAGTATGCCGTTGGTCTTGCGCCTGGAAAGGAGGTAAAGTCCGGTGATTACGTCTCCATCCAGCCTTCACATTGCATGTCCCATGACAACTCGTGGCCCGTTGCGCTCAAGTTCAAGGGCCTGGGTGCCTCCAATATCAAGGATAACCGACAGGTCGTCATGACCTTGGATCACGATGTCCAAAACAAGTCCGAAAAGAACCTGGAGAAGTATAAGAATATTGAAAACTTTGCAAAGAGCCAAGGAGTGGACTTTTATCCTGCTGGTAGAGGTATTGGCCATCAGATCATGGTCGAGGAAGGTTATGCATTCCCTTATAATTTGACCGTGGCGTCGGACTCCCACAGTAACATGTATGGCGGTGTGGGCTGTCTGGGAACTCCAATTGTTCGTACTGACACAGCGTCAATCTGGGCTACTGGCATGACATGGTGGCAGATTCCTCCTGTTGCAAAGGTTGAACTTACGGGCGAGCTCCCACCAGGTGTTACTGGTAAGGATGTGATTGTTGCTCTTTGTGGTGTGTTCAACAATGATGAAGTGTTGAACCACGCCATTGAATTCATTGGTGATGGTGTCAGACACCTCTCGGTTGACGAACGATTGACCATTGCCAACATGACTACGGAATGGGGTGCACTTTCTGGTCTGTTCCCTGTGGACGAGCCGTTGATTGACTGGTACCAAAATAGAGTCGACAATGTCCTCCCACAACCACATCCACGAGTCAACCAGGATACGGTCACTCAATTGTTAAAGGGCATTCAAGCTGACTCCGACGCGGCCTATGCTAAGCATTTGACTCTTGACTTGTCAACTCTCTCTCCATGCGTCTCCGGTCCAAATTCCGTCAAGGTGTCCAACTCTCTTGCCGATTTAGCAGCACAGGATATCAAGATCCAAAAGGCTTATTTAGTCTCCTGCACAAACTCTAGACTTTCCGATATTGAGGCCGCCGCCAAGGTCATCAAGGGAAAGAAGGTTGCAGATGGTGTTGAATTCTATGTTGCAGCTGCCTCCTCTGTCGTTCAAAAGGATGCTGAAAAGACCGGTGCCTGGAATGCCCTATTAGAAGCTGGTGCTAAGCCATTACCTGCTGGTTGCGGTCCGTGTATCGGCCTTGGTACTGGTCTGTTGAAGGATGGTGAAGTCGGCATTTCTGCTACCAACAGAAATTTCAAGGGTAGAATGGGCTCGCGAGATGCATTGGCTTATCTTGCCTCCCCAGAAGTCGTTGCTGCATCTGCTGTCCTCGGTAAGATTGGCTTCCCAGAGGAAGCCCGGGGCGAGAAGCCTCCAGCTGCAAAGGGAATTGACTCGTCCATTACCGAAGCTCCAGAAACCGCCACACCAGAAGAGGACGACTCTTCCGCCGCGTCAGCAGGATCAATCCTCCCAGGTTTCCCAGAAGTCATGGAAGGTGAATTGGTTCTTTGTGACGCGGACAACGTCAATACCGATGCCATTTATCCAGGTAAATATACCTACCAAGATGATGTGACAAAGGAAAAGATGGCCGAAGTGTGCATGGAGAATTATGACTCTGATTTCGGAGCCAAGACTAAGGCCGGTGACATTGTCATCTCTGGTTTCAACTTTGGTACTGGCTCTTCTAGAGAACAAGCCGCAACCGCGATTCTTGCCAGGGGCATGAAGTGTATCATTGCTGGATCATTCGGTAACATTTTCAGCAGAAACAGTATCAACAACGCATTGCTAACTTTAGAAAGTCCGGGTTTGATCAAATTGCTTAGAGAACGATATGCTAACGGAAGTGAACTCACCCAACGAACTGGCTGGTTCGCGCGATGGGATGTGAAGAAGTCTACTTTGACTGTGACCGAGGGTCAAGACGGCCCAGTGGTCTTCAAGCAAAAGGTCGGTGAATTGGGCGAGAGTATGCAAGAAATCATTGTCGAAGGTGGTTTGGAAGGATGGGTCAAGGCCAGCCTCAAGAAGTAATTAATGTATTTGTAAATGTATATGTTCCAAAGCGTGGATAGGTGCGTCGCCTCCGACGGCTTCTTTTTTCTCCGAAAAGAAGCAAAAAAGATAGCTCTGCGAGACCGTTGGCCAGTGCTTTTGGTTCTTTTTCTAGAAGAGAGGGCCGCCCGCAGGGCGGTTGTTTGTTCCAGCAGTATCAGAAGATTGGTAGCCTCCAACGGGCTGAGAAACAGACAGAAAAAATAGCACAGCATTACAGCGCCAAGTATTCCAGCCCAATTGCGTGTCGAAGTAAGTTATAAATTAAATATACAAAGGGTGAGTCTAAATGTTTCATTATATATCCTTAATATCCTTGACAACTTCGTCGTATCCTTCACGGTATTCTTCAGTCTTCGATTTGTCGTCAGCCTTCTTCTTTGAGCCACCGCCTGGAACAATCATAACACAAGAGGTTGGTCTCTTGGTAGCACCTGCAGAACCGAGATCTTCCTTAGATGGGATGAAGACGTATGGAATCTTGTTGTCTTCACAGAGAACTGGAATGTGAGAAATGACATCTGCTGGGGAAATATCTCCAGCAATGATGACGAGACCCTTCTCGCCCTTTCTGACGGCCTTGACAACTTCCTTAACACCCCTCTTGACATGGCGAGCCTTGGAAGCCTTCTTGACGGTCTTGAGGACCTTTTTGTTCAATTTCTTTGGAGCAAGTGGGGACGCAAACGGCAGAGCCGCTGGCAGCTTGAGGTCGTAGTTATCAACGTCCGATGAGGTCTTTTTTTCCTTGGCCATGGTTGTCGAGTTGGTTCGGAGAATCAGTTTGAGATTTGAAATTTTCACTGAAAAAAAAAAAAAAAAAATTCACCAACTTACCCGGTGGTCTTGCATATTGGGACGTTTGGTTATGCGCGGCGCGTGGAGTGGTGCGGCTTATGAGGCTCATGCAAAAAGTGTGGCATTATATTTGAAGATTGAACAATTCAAAAGGATTATGCATAGCTATTTCAAGGGTTACACTTTGACGTGAGCAATGGATAAACGCCGTGAGAAGTAGAGGCTGTTTGTTATGGTTTACGGTAGTTGATTGAGCTCATCTGCGATGAGATTGCTTGTGGGTCGTGTTTACAGGGATAGAACGTGAATGAGCAGATATGTATAGTTAATCATGATTCTATTTGGACGAATTCACCTTTGATACATTAGCGAGGAGGTTGTCACTTGTTCATTCTCTCACCTCTTGCCGGTGTTATGTACCTTGGAGTGTACAGTAGCCAATGATGAAGCACGAGATACCCCGGCCTTTACTGTAGAATCCGTACGAACGGGTAAATAGTCGAAATAATAATTCTAAAGGGATTGCAATTACACCTCCGGAATACTCATCCAAAAAAACCTTAATTTTGTATTATTTTTTCAGAGCCGCACAAAACGGTCGGCCGACCCGCCGGCTCGCCGAAGGGCGACTCAGGAATTTTTCGCGGAGAGCATTATAGGCAGCGGGAAGAGCGTTCTCGAGCGATCATATCAAACACAAATTACAACAATGCCGCCAAAACGAAAAGCTGCGGGTTCACGAGGCGGCCGAGGAGGGACAAAGAAAGCGGCCACGTCAGCGGCAGGCAACGGAGTGCAACACGATGATGTACCTGAAGATTCCAGCAAGTACGTCGACGGCCGAATCCTGGCCCCGATGAGCATAGAATACGATCTCGAAGAAATGAAGAATTCGACAGGAGTGAACAATATACAGAGTGCTGACCCGACCCAGGGTGCCTGTGAACGCGTGGTAACGCTGACGGGAATGCCACAAAAAGTCGCACAGGCAATAGTGCGTTTGGTGAACGATAAAGTACGCATGCTGGTTCCTGAAGCCATTGTGTGGGATGCGCACTTGAATCAGGATGAGACTTTGGCACCATTGCGCGCGGATGGCGAGAGTAAAGTGCAATTGGCCAAGTCTGTCTTACCAATGTCCAACGAACGGATTCTATCGATAGAAGGCGGTGAACAGCTCGAAGCGACCATACAACAAGCATTGGATCTATTGAACCAGCACAATGAGAGCAAATCCAAAGTCCCCGTAATAGATTACACACCACAGGTTATAGCGGGCGTATATGGCCACCCAGAAACTTTCCGGCGCCAAAAGATTAACCAAATGAATGAAACACGCACTATGGAGGCGTCCAATAACCAACCTGCGCAACCAGTCAGTTTAGAAGGCAAGGCAATCAGTCTTATGTCACGAGAAGGACTCCAACAAGCTCAGATGCAGGCAGACCAGGCTCCTCAAGGACAGCTGCTCAACCAACAGGTGTTTGTTCCGATTGACATGATTGGCGCTATTATTGGGCGGGCCGGGTCGAAAATTAATGAGATTAGACAAATATCTGGTTCGGCCATCAAGATTAATGAGGAAGAGAATAACGGCGAACGGATGGTCACTGTCACAGGAAGCCCCGAGGCCAACCAGATGGCGCTGTACCTTATTTACCAGAAAATTGATAGCGAGCTGCACAACAGTAACAATTAATGTATATTAATATGATGACATTCACGTGTAAATGTTCTCTCGTTTCCTTTCTAAAGGATGCAAGGGCCCTACACATAAACGTGGGCAGTTAGAAAACTCAGTCCATTAACACGGATAGATGACATACCATGCATACTTATGTAGGCAAGTGTAATAATGTACTCCATAGCTCGCAACACAATACGTCCTAGGTTGTCAATAACATCCACTAACGCCATGTTAGATTGCCAATTCGGCCAAAGTGAATGTGACATACTCTATCTATATGAATAACGAAACTACCTTTATCTCGTATACACAATCCTAACAGGACCGTATTACCTCCTGACATAAGGCCCCTGCCTTTTACGTGTCACAAAGTTAGTATTAACGTGACCTGTCACTTTGACACACGCCCGGAATTATTTACCTGCATATCGCTCTTTCTATTTTAGGAAACCTAGCTCGGCGCTTAACAACAGTAGCAACAATGATATAAAAGGGGCGAAATCCACCCTTTCCCGTTACGTTACCTGTCCAGCTCACCAGAAGCAACCGCCTGAACTTCTCCCTCCGCCCAGCGGAGCTACCTTTTTTGCTTCTTTTCGGAGAAAAAAGAAGCCGCCGGAGGCGTTACACAGCCCTAGAATCACTGGGGGACGCAATTGTCCTGCGGGCGGCCTTCTTTTCTAGAAAAGAAGCAAAAGCACTGCCATTCATCCTCGCAGACATATCTCAAAACGTGGTGGACCTTTTGTTTTATTAGCGAACTCCGGCAGATTCTCTCACACGGAGGCGTTGATGTGGAGCGGGTTCTCCCAATGGAGGGGAATTTTCGCACTACCAACATTTCACACCAAACACGGGAGGCCTACATACCACCATGGTGATTCTTCAGACACTGTCCAAGGCACTACGGGTCGGCTGTGGCGTCCACTTGATCCATTCGCACATCTACGAGCTGTCGGAGACTCACGGAGAGTCCATGCTGCCAACGCTAAACTATGCAGGTGACTACGCCCATGTCAACAAGCTCTACAGACGAGGCCGCGGATGCGACATTGGCGACCTGATTGTCGCGGTAAAGCCCACAGATCCCAGCCAGCGGGTCTGTAAGCGAATCAGTGGCATGCCAGGAGACTACATCCTGGTCGACCCATCCGACGGCGACTTTGAGCGCTATATACAAGTGCCCAAGGGCCATTGCTGGGTCACAGGCGACAATCTGAGCCAGAGTCTGGATTCGCGAAGCTACGGGGTAATGCCGCTCGGGCTCATCAAGGGCAAGATCTTCGCCGTCCATGGCTCGGACGGGAAGTTTGAATGGGTTTGAAACTTCCCAATGTAAAACACAGCCAAAAAGAAAAAAAAAAAAAAAGTTTGTGACAGGACAAGGGGCATTACATCATTTTTTTTTGAACACAACACCAAGTTTCCTCTCACAACTTGTATGTGCGCAGACTGACCGACCGAACATGGCACATGCACAGGACTACTCCTCGCGGAGCACTCCAAACTATTCCATTCCTTACACAAAT
The DNA here is from genome assembly GCA_030570055.1 of Blastobotrys chiropterorum. Lineage (NCBI taxonomy): Eukaryota > Fungi > Ascomycota > Dipodascomycetes > Dipodascales > Trichomonascaceae > Blastobotrys > Blastobotrys chiropterorum. The sequence continues at coordinate 15,295 of JAJLUK010000096.1, forward strand.
GCCAACAATCTGCCGGCCGGACCAAAGGCGTTGGCTGATAATAACAGCAATAATAATAACACTGGCTACGTCAACGGACGCCCCATAAACACCACCCCACCCGTGCCGCCAGTTCACCAGCACATCAAGCGCAAGCCCGTCAAACGTGTGCCCGTTCATCCTACTGAGAGCAACAATAGCAATAGCTTTCCTGCGCTTTCGCCGACTGGAAGCGGGTCTTCCGGGGGTGGCTTCCACACTCCCCCGTTGACACACAAATCACCTTCGCCGCAGATACCGGAAGAGCAGCAGTACCAGCCCTACCCTTCGCCACAATCCTCCTTCCCCGATAGAGCCCCTTCACCAAACCCTTACATACGGGGTAACGATGACTTTTTGCAGCCGTCCGCTGCGCAATATCAACAGCCACCACCACCACCACCGCCGCAACCCCCAACGGCTCCCCACACATCATCATCATCATCATCGGTCCAGCCCACCGAACCGTTGAATTACCATGCGCGGAACGATTCGATCCACTCTGTGTCCTCGTCCACGTCGCTCAACCAACCGCTCTACATGAAGTCGTCGGCTCCACCGCCTCCAATGCCCCCGCCACACCAATACTCGTCGCAGCAGCAGCAATTGCCCTCTGCGCCGGTCCAAGCGGCCCCGGTTGTACCCGTTCCTCCGCAGGCACAACAACTGTCACCTCCGCCGCCGCCGCAACAACAACAACAACAGCAGCAGCAGCAACGCGGAAATGATGCGGAATTGGGGGTAGGAACCGGTTCAGCCTATGTCAAGGCAATGCGCAGAAAGACCGCGACGGTGTGGAGCGACATTTCCCCCAAGGTATGGGGGCTGCCGATTGGGATTGCAGAAAAGTCGGCAGGATCGTACTCCGCGCTGGCGCCGTCGCAGGGCTATCTCCGAAAGGCCATGGACATTCGCCATTCGCATCTGACGCCACGGCTGCTGGCCAGTGAGGTCGAGGACGACGACGAGGACGACCTGGCGACGCAGTCCCCCGTTGACAATGCATCCATCTCCAAGTTCGCGCACTCCAACAGCGGCTCCATCTCGACAATTAGAACGCCAACCATGGACCAGATCTCGGTCAAGTCTGGCGCGTCTCACGACAACAACAACAACAATAATAATAGTACTAACAAGCAGCGCCCACGGGCCGATAGCGGCTCGTCCACCAAAAGCGTCGAAGAGGATGTCGGCAAGATCCGCCTCTTTGTTGCCAACCCTGATACAGACGAAGATTAATAATATAATATGTTGCATTGATGAACTCACGGACCATGCGGAGCTGCTTTTCGCTCCTTGGAGAAGAAAGAATACCCAACTCTCTTGAATCGCTGGGGTGTAAATGCCCTGCAGGCGGCCTTCTTTTCTAGAAAAGAAGCAAAAGCACTGGTCAATTAGCCTCGCAGAGCTACCTTTTTTGCTTCTTTTCGGAGAAAAAAGAAGCCGCCGGAGGCGACTGCTAACCCCCTAAGGCTGCGAGCCAATTGAAGACTGTGACAGTAATAATATATTCTATAATTAAAATTTACCTTCTTCTCTGCGCTTCTTGACCTCGCTCAACGCACGAGAACCGGAGAAAAGGGCCAGTGGCGTGATGAGAGCCAACGAACCGAGAGTATCAAAGATGCTCTGTCCGAGATAGTAGAGCACGAAAACAACCTCATAGCCAATCAATGATGCAATCAGACCCAAGTGGCCGCCAGGGGAGCTTTTCAATGCGACAGGTAGTTGGGAGATGTTGCCAATAGTTAGCCAGAACCCGATAACGCCAACAAGCAGTGTGGCAATTGCACCGGCAAAGAAGAGTGCAATTGGGGCGCGAACTCTAGCCGGGTCCGGTCGGAAGACATGGTGGATCTCGTCCTTGACTGCTAATCGGTGTGGCTTTTTGTGTTCACTGCCACTGGATTGGGCCACGTGAACCTTGTCGCTCAGGATAACCCGAGATGGCTTGTTATCGTCAAATGACCCGACCAAAATCGATAAGGTCAACTCATCAGCATTTTGGAGGGCTTTTGGAACATTCTTTTGGGCAATGGCAATCTTGGCCTTGCCGTTAGGCTTGACGTTACCAGCTGAGAAGGAGAATTGCAGCCCGCTGGACTCATCGCTGAGCATGGCCACGGTTTGATGGGCCCGAGCACCCTTGTTGCCATTGTTGGTCTCGAAGGTCAACTCAAAGCTGGATTGAGCTGGAAGATAGAGAGAGTCAATGTTGCCGAAATCATAGCTCTCCACAGTGGTGCCTCGGGACACAACCGACAATTGTCCGTTCTTCACATTCCAGTCCGCTCGAGCAACCGATAACAGGCCGCACAAACTTAATCCAACTACCGTTCTCCAGTTCATACTGTCGTGTTGCGTAGTTGCTGGCACTCTTCCGTGACACGTAAAGTTCACCCCATCGGCCCGGTTGGGACCTTGAACGAGACCGACCTTTCCAAAGGTTGTTGGATATGCCGGTATCCAGCTGAGACGAGACCTCGTTCGTCCGAACTCAATTGGTATTACGAGCTTCCATAAGAATATACCCCGCACTGAGATAAACATGTAGTATCTATCTCGACCGTATCAACACAGTATATAGAGTTTGGGATCCTGCTATTCCGTAGCATAGGCCTTACGCGCGTCCTGGCGCGGCTTATTGGGACGGCCGTTCAAAAATATTTGGGCCCGAGAATATAATACAACCGCACTGGAACCAACATGGCCGCAGAGCAGAGAAAGCTGTTGGAGCAGCTTATGGGCGCTGATTCTTTAGACCCTACGGCTCCAAAGAAACAGCAGATTGACTTGTACGATCCGAAAGTATGTAAGAGTTTTATGGTCGACACTTGTATACATGACATATTCGTTGGTACTAAGAATGATCTCGGAGAATGTCCAAAGCTGCATCTTGAACAATATAAGATAGAGTACGAGGCCCAGAAAGCGCGGGGACGAGAGTTCCCAGAATTTGATCTGGAGCATGAGCGCAACTTTGAGCGACATGTGTTTGAAAACGATCGACAGATTGAGGCCGGGATCCAAAGGCTCAAGAAGACACCGGAAGATATTGCCATGATGAACCAATATTCCCAGGAATTGGAAGAGATCAACAAGGCTATTACATTTGCCATGGAGGAAATTGAATTGTTGGGAAGATATGGGGAGGTTTCGCGAGCGATTTATGAGAATTACAAATTGCAAAACAAGCGAGAGGAGAAAGAGGCCAAAGAGCGGGAGACTCGTGCCATGCTTGATGTGAGTGGATTTTCTGGTCACCAAAAGTTACAAGTATGTATGCAATGTGGTGCGTTTCTGAGTCGTCTGGATAACGATCGTAGAATCTCCGATCATTTCATTGGCAAGATCCATCGGTCCTATGTCAGAATGCGGAAGGTGTATGAAGATATCCATGAAAAGAATAAGCAACGGTCACGGAAACGATCACGATATTAATATATTTATTATTAACCCAGTTGGGGGTCTAAAAAGGTGCACAATTCTCCTTCTTTCCAGTTGCCTCCGACGATTTTTCTCTGAATAAAAAAAAGGCGAAAAAGCTAACTCTGCGAGACCCCGAACGCTTTTGCTTCTTTTCTGGAAAAGAAGGTCGCCTGCGGGGCATTCACACAAAACTGGCTGAACCTAAGAGGTTGGTTGGCCGGGTTCATCTGTTCGGCGACTTTCGTTCCCTGGTAATAGGTGACGGGCCCTCTGCGAATTTCATTACGGAACCGAGTAATAGTCGTGGAAATACAGTCATCGAATCATTAATTATTGCCATATTCTAATTTACAAAAACTCCTTTAACTTTTCTAAGGCCTTGAATCGATGGCTGATTTTATTCTTAACTTCTTTGTCCATCTCCGCATAGCTACATAGTCGTGTTAGTATTGATCAGAAATATGAAGAAATAACTTACGTTTCAGTAAAGCCCTCCGGCTGGAAAATTGGATCCCATCCAAAGGCACCGTCTCCACGTGGGGAAACAATCGTACCTGGTTCAACGCCTTGGAATAACTTGACTTCTTGCCCTGGACCGCCACAATACGCAAAAGTGCAGATGGCCCGAGCAGTCTTGTCTTCAAACTTATATAGCATGTTGACTAGCCCTTCATTGCCGATTTCGTTCTTGAACCATTTACTATAGTCGTTAGTACTTAACAGAACACCCGTATAATAGGTTCGCTTACATGTATGGTCCTGGGAGTCTCCCGAATGCATTGAATTCTAGGGCAGTATCTTCAACCAAAACAGCCCGGCTCAACTTTTCAGCTGCAGTCTTGGCTTTATGGGTGGACACTTCTTCCAAGTTTCCTTGGATCTCCTCCAAATCCAACGACTCGTTGTCAAGCTTATCCGCACCCAAAATGGCATTCACCTCTCTAAGCTTGTTTTTATTTCCCGTCACAAAAACAATTTTTTCACTCATTTTTGCGTATCCGTTTTATTATGCAGGTTCGTCTCTCGAGACGTCTTAATTTTTTGTTTAACTCACACTTGACCGTGTCACGTGATTTTCCAGTGAGATTTGATTCACGGTTCTCTCGGGCGAAAACGCAGAAATCAAGACGTAAAATAGTCAAAAAAGTTATACTTAAAACTTGAGTTCAATTACTAACTACTTTCTTAGACATCACACTGTCCGTCTGTCGTTAGTGTCCGGCGCAAGTCCTTGATCAAGCCCTACACCCCTACATCACGTGACAAAAGAACAACACCGTAACACCGAACAACACTTTACACATCACCAACTACCACGGCCCATACTCAACAGTCCGTTTAATTTTTTTAATATACTTTTCAACGTGTAACCAGACGACACACGACGGTCACATCTTGAGATTGGAAACGGAAAAAAATGGCGGACGCGAGCTCGTATACATTAGTCCACGAGGTAATTTTGATTGAACTAGAAGTGTGATGGAAAATGCTAACCTCCTCCCTTTCTAGGCTAATACTGCAGATAAACCATCGGTCCAGGAATTCATGAACCTGTTGGAAAAAGGCAAAGATGACGTCAAGGTGGATACTATGCGTCGGATTCTCATTGCCATGCTTAACGGAGATCCCATGCCTCAATTGTTGATGCAAATTATTCGATTCGTCATGCCATCCAAGAATAAGGAATTAAAAAAGCTACTACACTTCTACTGGGAAATCTGCCCAAAGCTTCAACCTGATGGGAAGCTCAAGCAAGAAATGATTCTTGTCTGTAACGCCATTAGAAACGACCTTCAACATCCAAACGAGTATATCAGAGGTGCAACCTTGAGATTTTTATGTAAGCTTCGAGAACCAGATCTCTTGGAGCCTCTAATTCCATCCGTCAGAGCGTGCTTGGAGCACAGACATGCATATGTTAGAAAGAATGCCGTGTTTGCTGTTTTCTCGATAGCTCAACACTCGGATTCACTAATCCCGGACGCTGATGAATTGGTTCAAATGTTTTTGGAAGTTGAAACCGATCCAACATGCAAACGAAACGCGTTCGTTGCACTCTCGACTTTGAACAGAGATGCTGCTTTTGAATACCTCCAACAAAACATTGGCCAGATGGGCGTGATGGACGAGCTGATGCAATTGGTATTTATTGAATTTATTCGACGGGACGCTGTCCAGCATGGAGAATTGAAGAATTCCTACTTGAGCATCGTCAGTGAAGTTTTGGAAGATTCGACTTCCAATACTGTTGTCTATGAAGCTGCTAATGCGCTCACTAGTTTGACCAGTAACCCATCTGCTGTCCAAGCTGCTGGTGCCAAGTTTATTGATTTAGCGCAAAAGGAATCCGACAATAATATCAAGTTGATTGTGCTCGATCGCGTCGAAAACTTGAGAGTGAAGAATCCTGGTGTTTTGAACGATCTCACGATGGACGTTTTGTATGTTCTATCATCCTCTGATTTGGATGTTCGAAAGAAGGCCTTTGATATTGCTCTCAACATGGTCTCGTCCAAAAACGTTGATGACGTTGTCAAGTTGCTCAAGAAGGAACTTTCCAAAACCATTGTCAGTGATGAATATGAAAAGAATACGGAATATCGACAGATGTTGATTAGAGCTATCCACAAGTGTGCTGTCAAGTTTGACGAGGTTGCATCTTCTGTCGTTGATCTCTTGCTCGACTTTTTGGGTGATTTCAACACCCAATCTGCTGTGGACATTATTTCCTTTGTCAAGGAAGTCGTGGAGACTTTCCCATCATTGCGTCAATCCATCATCAAGCGATTAATTGAAGCTTTGCAAAATGTTCACTCTACCTCGGTTTATAGAGATTCTCTGTGGATTCTTGGTGAATACTGCCTTGACGAGTCTGATATCCATGATGCTTGGTTGCACATTCGTAAGGCGTTGGGAGAAATTCCAATCTTGTCAAGCGAACGAAACAAGATTGAAGAAGATGTCAAATCTGAAGAAGAATCTGAAGAAGGCAGTGCCAAGCCAAAACAATCAACGGCTCCAAAGGTTTTAGCGGACGGTACATATGCGTCCGAGAGTGCATTGACGGCAAATGTCTCAGCGGCTGTTAAAGACCAGCGACCTCCTCTTCGTGCGCTCATCTTGAATGGCTCATTTTTCGTCGGGGCTGTTCTTGCAAATACGTTGACAAAGCTGGTGTTGAGATTTGCCAAAATCTCCAAGTCGGAGCCTCGTAAGAATGCTCTCCGCGCAGAAGCTCTTTTAATCATGACGTCGATCCTCAGAGTTGGCCAAACCACAGAAATCGTCTCAACTAAGATTGACGAGGATTCGGCTGATAGAATATTATCCTGCATCCGTACGCTAGCCGAAGGGTCCAAGGATGTTGAGGATGCATTCCTTGAAGATTCCAAGCAGGCATTCAAGGTTATTCTCGATTCCAAGCGCCGTAAACGAGAAGAGAAGTCTGCCAATGAACTTTATAAGAACTCCACAGCGGTCGACGCACCAGTCAAATTCCGCCAATTTGCTCGGATAGAGTCAGGTGGCGCCACTTCTGAGGATGATCTGTCTCAGGATCTCTCTAATGCCGGTGGTGAAATCAAATCTGACGATGCTTCCAAACTTAATAGAATTGTTCAACTCACCGGGTTCTCTGACCCAGTGTATGCAGAAGCATATGTCACAGTCCACCAATTTGACATTGTGTTGGATGTTCTGTTATTCAATCAAACCTCAGAAACGCTCCAAAACCTCAGTGTCGAGTTTGCCACTCTTGGCGACTTGAAGGTTGTTGAAAAGCCAACGACGCAAAATGTCGGTCCACAATCTTTCCACTCCGTTCAAACCACAATCAAGGTTTCGTCTGCTGATGCAGGTGTTATTTTCGGAAACATTGTCTACGAAGGCCACACTGCATCGGTGAACAACATTGTCATTCTCAATGACGTTCACATTGACATTATGGATTACATCAAACCGGGCCACTGCAACGAGTCTGAATTCCGATCCATGTGGTCTGAATTTGAATGGGAAAATAAGGTTAACATTTCTGTTCAATGGAAGACCCTAAAGGGCTTCCTTGCCTACTTGTTGAAGAACACTAACATGACTTGCCTCACTCCTGGTGCCTTGCCAGAGGACGCATCTCCGGAGGATGACTTTGAAGATGAATGTCAGTTCCTCTCGGCCAACCTGCACGCCCGCTCATCCTTTGGTGAAGACGCTTTGGCCAATTTGTCGATTGAAATGGATTCTAAAGGAAAGATTACTGGGCATGTTCGTATTCGTTCCAAGGGACAAGGTCTTGCGTTGTCCTTGGGTGATAGAGTCGCCGAACTTCAACGAAAACAACAAAACTCTGTATAATCGTTTCCGTAACGTGTTTATATTATATCTATTTAGTAATATCGAAAGTAAAGATGTGGCAACTAGCGTGACAACGCTCTGATCTGTACGGTACGCGATCATTAATTGAACGCTAGGTCATTTATTACCCCTGTTTCATGGCTGATGTGCATAGGAATAATTATTTCCTGCGCATAATATGACCCATGTCGTGTGTATCACCTTCGGACCAGTAATCTCATGACAGACATTGTGAGAGGTGGATGAGACCGCGTAACTCTGTTCATTCTTCACATCGTAATTCTTTTTTGTTAGGATATTTGGCATTACAATTGAGAATAGTAATAGGTACACCGCTTGAAACCGGCGCCGCACCATTTGACCCGTTCAAAAAGGAAATGGCTGAACTGAGTGAACTCCCACGTGACATACGGCGACCAGCCATTCGAAATGACGTAACTTTATAGATCCCATTGTTCGTGCGTGCGGCTCGAACGGTTTGTGTGATCACATTTAATGAAGACGATAAGATAACGCACATATGATTAGAGTTGGGGGACAGTAATAAAGAGAATATATTATAGAGTTTTATGCGGACCTAGGTGGAAGGGCTGGTGAGAACCTTGCCTATATATAGAACTAGAGGATAGAGACAAGTTTGTGAGCGTCCTTCATTTGCCGGATCTAGTGGCCAGACAGAAATTGCGGGAAAAGACAAAGGGACCGTTTTTTTTTTGTCAAATTTAAAGAGACACTCAAAAGGCTAACAGAGAGCAAGTTTAATTTAACTGTCGGACCATATATATATTGTGCTGAAAGACGCTACTGGATTTCGTATTATTTTGCGGAAAAAAAAAAAAATGGTATTCTTCGCCAACCTTCCAAACGAACTCCTGGATTTGACCGTTAAAGAACTGGAAACAACTGATCTATTGCGCCTACAGGAGACATGCCGACAAATGCGTATTTTTGTCTCTCGGAAGCTCTGGAGTAGGGTCGAGCTCAACTTTGCAACCGATAGGAGGTCACCAATGGTCAGGGAAGAGCGATGGAATCGGAGGGCCAATAGGATAATGAAAGAAGAGGATCAATGTAAACAGGCGTGGATGGTCATCAACCAGTCGAATATCAGGGAGTTCTTTGAAGATTATATGGACGGCAAATTGGTGCTGGTTTTGAACGAAGTTCGGATCATGAATGTAATCAAAAGAGTCGACGGCTATGGTAGGGAAAAGCTCTGGGGAGCAAATAAAACCACGAATGAGCTGGACCAGGAGGAAAGGCAGAAGGAAGAATTATTGAAAAGCCTTGATCCAAAGGATTTCCCCAAACTTGAATTGATTCGGGTTTGTTCAGAATTATCTGAAGAGGATGGCGATTCGTCCACAGTAGAGTTATTGTCCAAATTTCCCCGTGTGGAAAAATACCTTTGGGTTCCAAGGCCTCGACACCCACCATGCATGTTAAAGGATAATCCTCTTCTCAACATTGACAATGTCTTGTCATCCACCACATCGCTAAGTATTGCCATCGATTCAGAAACGAAGCGGTTAATATCCAGCTTTGAACCACTACTACCCGGGTTGGCCTCACTACAACTTGTAGGAAAAGATCATGGTGAGAGATGTCTAATTGCGGCAGAAAGTTTGAAAAAACTCCTTGGATCATCCAAGAATCTTCGAAAGGTATCGCTGGTGCGAATTGAAGTGGAAAATCCGACGATGATTGAGTGGCTACCGCATACTGTGAATCGCCTACAACTTGTGGCGAGAGAGGACCGTCGCCGTGACGTGCCGACGGCATATCCAATGGTTGAATGTGCAAATATCAAATCCCTCTACGTTAATTTATTACGCGGAAAAGACACCGTCAACTTGCGGTCACTCTCCTTCACCAATCTCACCAACCTTTTTTATCTCGCTGCCAAAAGGGATAATGATCCATCCGAGTTTGACGTCACTCTCTTTCAAAATAATCCCCAACTGGTCAGAGTGGTGTACAATTGTAGTTCAAATGACGGGCTACAAGCGCTTGGAGACTTTTGTGGTGGGTCCTTAGAAGTTCTCTCGCTTCAACGTCGCCGAACTCCGTCGGGCGAATTGTTACAGTACGATGTCGATGCGATTAGCGAAATGGCCAAAAAGCTGACACGATTAAAGTTTCTGGCTCTAAGAGCATCTTCCAACCAAATGATGAACCCAGTTCGTGTTTTGAAAGAATTCGTCATGTCCTGCCCTACATTGGAGGAAATTTATCTCGTCTCGATTGGGAAATTTCAATGTCCAACCTTTATAAATGTGCAAATCACTACTGTGTATGACGGATACTGTAACCACTATGTTGGACTAAGTCCGAAAGTTTTTGTCTACCGGGTCGACATTGATGAGTTCAAAGATCATTGGTGTAAAGGGCAGCAAAGTCCAACAATTTGAAACGTTATATTTTTGCATGGGTTAACTGTCATCTTACTATCTTTAACTATTTACACAAAAGCTTTTCCCAATCACCATCTAGTTGGGAACTTTTCACCGTCATTCTTGAACAAGAAGCCATATGCACTCAGTAACGTTCGGGCTTCTGGATCCACCTGAGCCGTGGTGTGGATGGTGACGTCAAATCCAAAAGTTTTTGGCCAGTTTTCAGCGTTACCTTCAATTTCAGGGAATAACTTGGCTTCCTCGGCGTTGACACCAAACGAAATATTACCACTACGGTCGCCAGCACCGTTTGAAATGCCCTTCCAAGTCTTCGACCTTGGCAAAACGATTTCCGTCAGGGTATATAGGAACTGTGACATTGGTCTGCCCTTGATGGTGATCTTTGCACCAATAGGCATTCCTGGACGCAAATTCCAGGTTGGAACGTTAGTTTTGGCATAGATCAGCTTTGGCTTCATGCCGGTAATTTGTTGCAATTGTAGCATTGCAGGAATAGTGATATCCGTTTGTTGTTTAGCCTCAGTAGCAAATAAATTGAGAGAAATGGCAGTGATTTCTGGGACGTTGGTCCAGTCTCTAACCTTGACATCCTTTGTAGCAGTTGCATGTCCTCTAGGAAGTTTATGTGATCTGTTGACGTGGAATGGGGAGCTACCGTCCCACTTTCTAGTCTTGATACCCTTCTTGTCGACTTGGTTATGGAAATAATTAATTAGTAGCATATCCTGCTGGACAGTATTGAAATGATGGTCCTTGACTCTATCTGGTGTCACGTCGAGCGGACGGAATCCTGGAGATTCCACCGAGGCTTTTGGTAGCAACAGCTTCCGGAATCGCTGAGACAGCTGTGCATTTCTATATTTGACCGTATGATGAACCGGATTAACAATGGAAACGCCTACTTTTCCCATATTGAATGTATGCTGTTGGTTGAATTTTTCACCAACAGCGACTCAAATTTTGGAAAAAATCATCCCGGCGGGAGACCGACAGGTCGGCGAACCGCATCAAGTTAAAGATGCCAGTATCTAATACGACAGCGCGGAGGCTTTCAGAGATAGACATATTGGGAATTTAACTAACGGTAATTGTTCTATGGAGACGTAGCTTGGTTATTTCTGGCTTCACTAAAAAAAAAAAGGAAATTTTGCGGGATAACAATTGGCACTTCTCAGTGTGGACGACGGTGTGGAGAAGCGGCGTTCTGCCGGATTACCGACCCATGGACTGCCGATTCGTCGCGCTTTTTTTTCATTTTCGGCCCTTTCACACGCACAACAAATATATAGCCATAGAACAGCATTTAACATCATTTATTAGCATTATTCAGGATAAATGCGGTACTCAATTCATCGTGGGGATGGCGATGATGGATATGACTCGTTATGGTCAGATTCTGAAGAAGAGGAATTCCCGGTAAACCCAAGCAGTGACGAAGAGGACCAATTAACGCCAGAACCCGACGACGACGATGAAGTATCATGGATCTCTAAGAACGAGGATACATTCAATAACGAGCTGGAAACTTCTGATGAACGGCAAAGCAGGAGACGGTCGATACTGGCAGATTACAAGAATGCCAACAACTCGCACCCGTACATTCGACATCGATCATCGCCGGTGTTGACTCGAGCTCAATTGAATGCGGACTTGGAGAATGTGAATGATCTCATTGGCAAATGGAGCATTAGTAACCTCGACAAGTACAAGCAACAACGTGAGGAGGAGCAAATCTACGCAAAGCAGCAATGGGATCAGATTTACAACCAAGAGCGTGGAGATATCGCCGAAATCGATGAAACTGTGGATACAGTGACAAAACGACGGAATGCCAAAATCCAAAAAATGTTGGATGATAGACGGCTCGTGCAGGAATTGTTAGAAAAAGAAAAACGCGAAAAGGAGGAAGCAGAGCGTAGGGCCCGTGAGGCAGAACGTAGGGCCAAGGAAGAAGCCGAACGGAAAGCAAAAGAAGACGCTGAACGTAGGGCCAAGGAAGAGGCAGCACGTAGGGCCAAAGAAGAAGCAGACCGTAAGGCGCAGGATGAGGCAGATCGTAAGGCGAAGGAAGAGGCAGACCGCAAAGCTAAGGAAGAAGCCGAAAAGAAGGCCCAAGAAGAAGCTGAAACTAAAGCGCAGCAAGCAGAGGCAGATAAGGCCGCTAAACAAGGTTATACAAATTGGAGTGAAGTGGAGACGGAGTTTGCTCGATACAAAACTAAAATTGAAGACATCAAGACTAACATTTTATCTCCTGTCAGTAAAGACCCAACGCTCAAGAAGTACTGTTTCACCACGAAGCGACACATGAAGCCGAAATTGGGCCAATTGACAAATTCCAAAGCCCAACTGAAAAAAATTCTTGACGAATTGGTCCAAATTCTTAATGAATGCCAAGCATACAACCCTACCGCATATTCATGGGCATTAAATTTTTTGGCAAAGGCCATTGTTGCGCAGGCAGAGGCGGAGGTTTCTGTCAAAATCCAAGCTGCGCTGCCTCTGGGACTATTGGCTCTGCAATTGTTAGTAAAGCATGAAGACCTTAGGGAACTCTTATTGGCACGGTTTGTGAAAAAGTGCCCTTATGTCATTGGCTATACTTGCGCGATAGACACTGAAGAGGGCCGTAAACGAATGGGGTGGAAACGGCCGGACGATGAAAAGTGGGAAGAAGAGACAATGTATTCTGAGCGGATGGCCGGTATCTGCGCAGTGTGGACTGTTTTGAACTATTCCAAGCTTTCTGCTTCAGGTCAAGTCCCACATCCATATCCAATTTCAAATTCGTGGAGGTTTCTCGCACGGCATCTTAACCAGTCCGTAGACGCCGTCACCAACACACATTTCTCAGTGGTGGCAGCTTGGTGGGATATCTGTGCTGATCGATTTCTTCAAGCGTTTGGCAAACAGGGCCACAAACTCTTGACTCTCGTTTGGGATGACTGGACTAATGCATGTAAAGATAAACGATTCCCAGCAGCTGCTCGGTTGAGACTGCTCGGTGAAGATTGGCTCAAAGACGGCGTCCCCACCAAGGGACTCAAACCAATGGATGCTTAGAGTTACTAATATATTAATTTTGCATATTAAAAATCACGTGTCATTCTAACGTCTATAAACTTTTCTAATGCCACACCCAATAGCGGCCACTGCTACAACTCCCCGCAACACCATCGTGGCAGCAATTCCTCTACCCAAGAACCAGAAATATCCATCCAGCATTTTGGATGCAAGGTCCATATTCCCACTTTTATACCCTTCGTTCCGGATTTTGTCCACCTTCTGTCGAACTTTATAGCGATGTCGAAACGACATGATCGCGATGACAAGTCTCATATCCCATGCCTCCATTGTTGGGAATACGAAACGATTGACGGCTCGTCCGGGCTCAATTAGCTCGAAAAAGTCTGTCATGTATGCTAATGTGAGCCCCCACAGCTTGAATGGTAGTTTGAATCCTTCATCATGGTTCGGAGGGTATAGATCAACGCAGCTAAAGGACATTTTCCCAACTGACTTTTTAATGACACGGTTGAGCCAGGTTGGAATGAACCAATACTTATCCAACCCCATTCTATCCCCAACGGGAACAGTTTCTAGTGACATGTTTCGAGAATCCAACAATTCGGCAATCGGGTACCAAAAGGCTGTTGCAACTTCGGTAGGCTGTAGATCAAGCTTAGTTTCCGGGTCATTAACCACAAATACAAACGGACACAAAGTCATGATTGTTCGCGATCCCCACGAGACTTTAATGAGCCGTTGGTCTAGCGGCCCAACGTATGTGCCGTATGTGTTCAAGTCCAATCCGACCTCTTCGACCGTCTCACGGACAGCACAATCCAAATCGCTGCGATCCTCCGGATCTCGTTTCCCTCCAGGCAACGCGATATGTGAGGACCAGCGATCTCTGTCGCTCTCCGCTCGTTTGATGAACAGAATCTCCGGCTGTGTATCCTTCTCCCCCTCATGTGTCTTGAGATGCTCGAGTAACTCGTCCACACTCCCCATGTGGGAGAGGGGCTCAAGTCCGCGGAACCGAATCACAATAGCCACCGAGCAGCGTCGTGTGACGCCCTTTTCCTCGACATGTATCTCCTCCAACTTTTGCACTCGTTCCAGTGCCTCCAGAACAGTCATTCTTACTGTTACTAATTTAATGTGGGGAAGAGAAGCTTTCGGGCCGATGAAGCCAAGTCCTTTTTTTCACTTTCCAGCCGAGGTGAAGCGAACTAGGAGTGTTCTCATTTTATCAGCACAGTTGAGGTGATCTACTTCCGTTGGGCACCACCAGCGGTACAATTGCTCTGTGAGTGACCTTCCTTTCTAGAAAAGAGCGAAAGCATTTGGGAACGCCCATCCACCTCCGCGGAGCGGAGCTACCTTTTTGCTTCTTTTCGGAGAAAAAAGAAGTCGCCGAAGGCACTTGAACCCTCCGGCGGATAAGTATTCCCTGCGGGCGGCCTTCTTTTCTAGAAAAGAAACAAAAGCAGTGCCATTGGCTCGCAGAGCTACCTTTTTTTGCGTCTTTCCGGAGAAAAAAAAGCCGCCGGACGCTGTCTGTGACAGGTCCCGGCCACGTACATGTAGATTCCCCATTGACCCATTTCCACTCCTTTGCAAAGTCAATAACAAGCACGCGGCTTAGTTTGTGTGAAAAGAGCCTCCGTTTGAAAAGTGTGAATCTGGGTGGTGTTGGGACCCCGCTTCACTCTCACAAACTCACGTAATGGATAGAGCGAATAGACCACAAATCGTGGGCCCAGATGCCCCAGAGGCGCCGTATCCTCAGCGTATAGAGGCCACTGTCATCGCTGGGTTCGGCCGCGGCTCCAGCGACCTAGGAATCCCCACCGCCAACATCCCCCAGGACGTTGTGGATCAGCTCGATCTGCCCAACACGGGCATCTACTATGGCTGGGCCAGTGTCCATGGGAACACTGATGACGAGATTGCAGGGAAGCCTGAAGGGGGCAGGGAGGTTGATTACACTCGCGGCACAGACCTGGAGCAAGGAGTGGACTCTGAGGTGGTCCACCCTATGGTCATGAGTGTCGGCTGGAACCCGTTCTACAATAACGACAAAAAGTCGGCCGAAATCCACATTATGCATAAGTTTCAAAAGGAATTTTACGGCGCCAAGATACGTCTGGTGGTGCTCGGGTACATCAGACCGGAATTGGACTACATCTCCAAGGGTAAGTTGGGCGAGAAGGAAGTAGAGTAAGATCGTGGCTAACCGAAATTTCTTAGACGCCCTCATTGACGACATCAACACGGATATTCGGGTTACCGAGAACTGCCTCCAGCGACCGGCATATTCCCAATACAAGTGCGATAGCTTTTTCAAATAGATTGAAGACGAATAATGCGGTGGCAAATCGAAGTAGTAGTGCTCTCCAATTGACGAGGGCGAGACTGAGACGAGTGTTCCGAGGCCATCTCTATTAGTTAGTCACAATTATTACTATATATACACAAAAGAAAAAAGTCACGGCACTCTATTATTGGGTCTTTTTCTCCTCCTCGCGGTTAGCCCGCAGTGCGCTCTGGACTCTACGAATCACCAGCGAAATCATCTTGCGGAACCAGAACAGATTAAGCGTGGTCAGTGCAATGTTGGCGCCAACATTGCAGTACGGCAGCCACATTGGATGGCCAGATTGGTCCGTAAACACGTCCCAGGCCAGGAAATATGCCTGGTAGATGCCCCAGACGATGCGGACGGAGAAGAAGGTGAACAGCAAAAGGACTGCATTGGCGGCCTGTAGATACATGGGCACGGTGCCTTCAGGCAGATGGGTCGCAAACCAATGAAAGTTGACAAACGGCGTGGAGGCCTCAAATAACAGAAAGATGGGTGTGTAGTACATGACATACGGTCGGAGGCCCTGCAAGAACACAAAGAGCGATCCGACCCCATGAAGAATGAAGCCGGGACCAAACAGCTTCACATAGCGGATGCAGATGAGCGAGTCCCAAATAAAGTATCCGAGAGCCATGGCCACCACAAAGCCGCAATAGGGCGTGTAGCCATTGACCCGATCCTCCGCAAGCTTCTCGTCCCCAAACAGCGGGTACGCCAGCGCCAGAATGAACAGACACTGGAATTGCGACACCACGTGGATGCTGAAATTGAGCTGGTTCTTGGGCGACAGCGTGTTGAACGTCTTCCACACCCGGGGCAGGATCAGCTGCACCAGAGTGAACAGTATGTTGTATCCCGCCAGCGACAACAGCACCTCGTGCCAGTGGAAGGGCATGGCCCGATAGCCGTACTTGACCGCGTAGTGCGCCACCTCGGCGTTGAAGACGGGGAAGCCGTATTGGCTCAGCGGGTCGTAGAAAACCATGGTGTGAGTAGTAGAAGCCAGACCCTCGCCGTGTTTTTGGTAGTGACTGAGGAGGAGGAAATACTCACTGCCAAAGGGGGGGAAGGGTCGGACCGAACCCTAGCCCCGTCAATGATATCATCATATGAACGCCCGAAAGGGCCGTCGTCTGACCTCGCTCAGGGCTTGTTGGGGGCACGAACCCAACGGGTCTCGCATGCTCAGCGCTCGTTCCGAACCGGTGGCTGCTGCAGGGACGCCGTTTGGCCTACCTGTCAGTTGTGTCAACGGTTTGCGATCTTCAGGATGATCCGCCCAGCCTCGCGGAGGCGGCAGCCGTCCATCCATTCAGACGGCCTTCGTCACCAGAAACGAAGCATAGCCATGTCGAGACTCATAGAGCTACCTTTTCTGCTTTTTTTCCGGTCGACGGAGGCAACCACAAACTCCTAGATCCAGGACCCGCCGGAGGGTGAGTATGCCCTGCGGGAGGCCTTCAAACACACTGGGCGTTCAGCCACGAGAGCTGCTTGTTTTGTTACTTTTCGGAGAAAAAAAGAGGTTAAGCGCCCTTTTGATACCACTGGCCCATTAGAACCCCGCAGATGACAGGTATCGTGTCGGTTCCGTTTTGGGAAATATTTTTTGGATGCATCTTGGCGTCTAATTTTGAATATAAAAAGGACTCAATTAGCCCACTTTTTTTTTTTTTCTTTCCTCTCTCGCCAGAGACGGTGGTACGTCTCTCAGCTGACCTTCGTCGACACTCTGCACATACTTTTCGACAATTTCTCAGTATGTTGCAGCATCTACGAGGATCAACGGAGGAAGTGCCACTGTCGTTGGCGCTAAGAGTCGCTGCCGTCCTGATATTGTGCACACACTGCCGCCACAAACTTCTGACACCAATTCTTGTTCCTGTGCTGATAGACGACAATTAGCTCGAGTGGTCTCGGGCCCAGGAGTAAGTAAGTACACATATATCACTGCTTTCCGCACTGACGTCTCAGAACACAGATCAGAAAAGAAGCAAAAGTGTTTTGGCCTCGCAGAGCTACCTTTTTTTGCTTCTTTTTCGGAGAAAAAAAGAAGCCGCCGGAGGCATCACCCCACCCCCTAGGGTCTAGAACCCTCAGGCGGATGAGAGTGCCCTGCGGGCGGCCTTCTTTTCCAGAAAAGAAGCAAAAGCGTTCTGTGCCTCATAGGCTACCTTTCTGTTACGGAGAAAAATAGAAGCTGCCGAAGACACTCCACTGCGAATCCAATTGACCTGAGACGGCATATGAGGCCAACGCACTGCTCGATGGAAGACGCCGGACTACGGTCCCCGACATCGCGGGAAAAATCAACCAAGCTTCTGATCCAGTCCGGATAAAATGTGGGCCACCGGGGCACTCTGAGGCGGGTGGCTTTCAGTTCAGCCTCGCCGACCGCTCTCAGGGGCTGGTCGCGCGATCGGGGGTTACGTGGGCTAGGGGATGCAAGGTCCCGAACTGATGGACGCAGGGTCGCACAGTAGCATAGTGCGGGCTTATATAGCCGCCATAACCGGAGCGAAATGGCCAGACTCCGCCGTGTGATATCTGGACGATTGAGAGATAGGATGAGGCTGCTGATTCAGGGTCAGCCGGCCAACGTGACGCCTCAACGCAGACCAGGGTTCACTGCGATCCCACTCTGGTGTGGGTCCCGAGTTCCCCTGATTGGACTGAGAGATGAAGAGTCGAGTGGGATGAAGGCGGGGGTGTGGTGCTTTGTCAGCGGTGAGTCAGCCGGAAAAAGCAAAGACCAGATCACGGAACGTCGGAAATGCTGCGGTGTGAGTTCGAAGCCTGTCTGAGACTGACCGGACTGAGGCCCGTGGGCCAATGAGAACGGATCTGGAAGTGTGGTCCACGGGTAGACGCATGAGCGGTGTGCTGCGCGGGTCATTGCAGCTGCGCGCGTGGTGGGATAATGTCTCAGCGTGGGCCAAAACGGATATGCATAATTGTCATCGGCGGGAGGGCGAGTTTTGTTACTCTTTTTTTTTTTTTTCCTGTTGTTGTGGGGGCTTTTTTTTTTTTTTTTTTTTTTTTTTTTTTTTTTTTTTTTTTTTTTCCTCTCTGGTTTCTGTTCTCTTCGTTTCTTCCTTTGTCGACTTTTTATCCCTTTTTCTTTTTTTTGCTACTAATTTTTAATCATGAACACGCTGTCCGACGAGCTGCTGCGTGTGGTCGGCTATTATCTGGAGGGGGAGGACTTCTCCAGCTTCCAGGCCTCGTCGTCGAGGATTCGCCAGGTCCTCAGGGCCGATCTATGGCAGGACACAGTGATCGAGCCACGGCGCGAGCCAAGCTACCACGCACCAATTCTTCGGTTGCGCTACCGCAAGTGTCGTCGTCGAGCGTGGTACTTCCAGAACGACCATACCTGTCACACCCGGATCGTTCGAATCCCCTGGGACCAGGTTGGGGCTGGGTTTGATCCCCAGTCCGCCCCTAATCTGCGGGGAGGACTCGGGTGCACCCGGTTCCTGTCCGTGGTCGTGCCCGCCGACGACGACGACGGCGACGGCGATGGATCGTGGCGCTTCAAACTCCGCACGCTGGCGCCGTATTTTGTCTCGCTCAAATATATAGAATTCCGCGGCAAAAACATGATCCTCGACACGGAGCTTTTGTGCATGTTGGCAACCGACTTCCCGCAGGTGGACGAAATCAAGTTTGACAACAACCCGGAACATCTGCCGACCGAATTGGTTCTCAACCGTCAGCTCTTGCGCAAAATAACCGCGCTCAACCTGTGCTACGACACGGAGGTGTATGAAAACCGGGCCCTCGTCGACAACCTGGTGAATCTGTCGGAGATTGTCCGACTGTCCCTCCACTATTCGGCGTCCGAAGTGCAGGACAACCGGGCCTTCTTCGACGCCCAACGGCTCTCGACCCTCCTGAGCAACTTCCCCAATCTGAAACGGCTCGAAACAACCGCACCCATCTTCAACCCCCAGGGCATCGTGTGGCTGCCGGAAACGGTCGAGTCCCTCGTGGTCTCCGGCGCCACTGGCATCAACGACCCCATTGCCAATAACGGGGCCAAGCTCAAGGAGCTCCTCATCTACGGTCCGCTCACCGAGGCCACCTGGCAGACGTTCAACCTCCAAGCGCTCGAGGCGCTGCAGGTCATCTCCACTCACGTCTCGCCGGACTCGCTGCAATGGGAGACAATGTTCGACGCGATTGCAATGTGTCCGCTCAAGACTATCAGCATCACTGTACCCGACATTACCGCTCTGGCTGCTGTGTTCCTCTTTCGACTCGCAGACACGGTGTTTGTCGAGCATCTGCGGTCCCTCCGACTGACGTACTTCCATGATCCGAAGATGCCGCCGCTCAAGCTCTTCCGCTCCTTCAGCGTTGTCCTGCCCGTGCTGGAGTTTCTGCTCATGGACCTGCGACCCGAGCGCGCCATGACCCAAGACCGCGTCATGGAGGTGGTCGACCTGTTTGCCAAAAACTGTCCGGCGCTCTCTGATCTGTACATCTCCTACGCCGACACCCTTGGCCTCAATCTCGGTCCGAGCCTGCTCGACTACTACGGCCACAGGATCCTCGACACGCAGCACTACCCGCACTTCACCCACGAGAACCCCATCTACCGTGTGGCCGTTCCGGCCCTCCGCGAAACCCGAGGCCTCGAGGCCCAGGATGACCTTAATGATTAGCTAATGACCCCCCATATTTAATATAGACTGATAGACGAACAGACAGCTCAATTGGGCAGTAGCCTCCGGCGGCTTCTTTTTTTCTCCGAAAAAGAAGCAAAAAAAGGTAGCTCTGCGAGGCACAGAACGCTTTTGCTTCTTTTCTGGAAAAGAAGGCCGCCCGCAGGGCACTCACGCCCCCCGAAGGGTTCTGCCTCCGGCGGCTTCTTTTTTCTCCGAAAAAGAAGCAAAAAAAGGTAGCTCCGCTTCGCGGAGACATGCAGGAAAACTGGTCCTCGAGAAAAGTGTCTCGGAGAAACAGTTCTTCCGGCACCAGTTATCTGTCACCTGCCCGTTTGGGAAAATATTATTTAAGCGTGTTTCAGCGCTTAGCGGGGAATATAAGTACCCAGGGCCGGCCGCCTTTTTGGTCGTTTCTGTGGCTATCACAGTCGTGATATGCCATCTGAACGGGATCACATATCAGTCCGATGGGCTAGATAAGCTCGCGCTGTGCATATGCATGAGCACGTAATTTACATGGAGATGTGGAATAACGAATTTGAGGCATCGATCAGCATTGGCGCTGCCGTTGCTCCATAACACGTGCATAAGCGTCTATTGCTTTAGTATGCACAGAGCTACATTGGTTCTAGAGGGACAGACAACATACATGTTTGCCGCCTGTGTATGCGCAGATTATACCCAGATGCCTAAACATAAGCACACGCACAACTTACACTATCCTTTTTGAGGCAATTTCTTCGTTTCTCACGAAGAGCGCCACTCACGATATTTATCTACGCTTGCTGCTCCGTGTGTGGTCGAGGCACGGCCCCTGAGTTGCCGTACGGACCGTTGTCGGGGCAACGGCGAGGACCGGTGCCAGAACATAAAACGGCACCAATCGAAGCATTTTCGGCCACCACCACCTCTCTACACACACACAACCCAGTAACGTAGAAAAAAAAAAAAAAAAATGTCTGGCTACCCACTTCTTGTTCTCGGAAACCCTCTGTTGGATCTTCAAGCTGACGTCAACGACGACTACCTCAAGAAATACGGCTTGAACGCCGACGACGCCATCCTGGTCGAGGAAAAGCACATGCCCATCTTCGACGAGGTCAACAACATGGAAAACGTGCACATTCTCGCCGGCGGTGCTGCCCAGAACGGCGCCAGAGGCGCCCAATACATCCTGCCAAAGGACTCGGTCATCTACTTTGGCTCTGTCGGCAACGACAAGTACGCCGAACAACTCCGAAAGGCCAATGACGCCGCAGGAGTGTATTCCAACTACATGGTTCAACAGGACGTTGCGACCGGTAAGTGTGCTGCCCTCATCACCGGCAAGCACCGATCCCTGGCCACCGATCTCGGTGCTGCCAACCACTACAAAGCCACCCATCTCAAGGCCCCAGAAAACTGGAAGCATGTCGAAGCCGCCAAGGTGTACTATGTTGGCGGTTTCCACTTGACTGTCTGTCCAGAGGCCATGAACGCTCTCGGCCAACATGCCGCCGACAACGACAAGATCTACTCCATGAACCTCTCGGCTCCATTCCTTCCAACCGTCTTCAAGGAGCCATTGGACAACAACTCTCCATTCTGGGACTATCTTATCGGCAACGAGTCCGAGGCCCTTGCCTACGCCGAGTCCCACAACTTGGGCACCACCGACATTGAGGAGATTGCAAAGAAGATTGCCCTCTTGCCAAAGGTCAACACCTCTCGTCCACGAACCGTCGTCTTCACCCAGGGCGTTGACGAAACCATCACCGTTGTGGGTGACGTTGTCAAGGGCACCACCACCACCAAGAAGTTCCCAGTCCGTCAGTTGTCCCAAGACCAAGTCAAGGACTCCAACGGTGCCGGTGATGCCTTTGCCGGTGGCTTCCTTGCTGGCATTGTTCAAGGTAAGAGCTTGGATGCTGCTGTCGACATGGGTCAATGGCTCGCCGCCCTTTCCTTGCAAGAAGTCGGTCCATCGTTCCCACTTCCAAAGCAAGCCTATCAACCACGTGCTTAAAATTGATAACGACGTATGATGATAACGACTCTCAACGGGTCTTTTGATGATTTTAACGATAGATTCAACTCTGTATATATTTGATTATACTAAACCGCTGACCATGAGTGTGAGAGGGGTGACGCTTCTTGCTTTTCGAAGAATCTGGCCTTAACGTGCTATCGCTGTACACTTTGTTACTTCTTCAGAAAGACATTTGTACCCCGCAAGTCGTAACCGAGAATACCCCTCAACTCTACGGATCAATAGCCGAAGCTATCCGAATAGTGCACCACACACTTCCTTTATACACATGGCGGTTAGCTGCGTCAAATACAGCTGCGGAACTCCGCCCGATATTCGGTCCTCTACCTAGTAAAGTGTGGGGGAAGGATAGGCACACTGTAGCTACGTTTTGTACATACGAGGCGTTTGATGTGCATAACACTTCCAAGGTTGGATGCGTGAGACATGTCTGACTTGGGCTTATGGGCGTCTAACCTGTTTTTTTTAGATGTCTGACAAGTGCAACCGACAGGAAACGAGACCCAAAAGCTTTAAAGTGTGGGAGTAAACGAGACACAAAAGATGCCTCTTTGTGTGATGTTTGGACGACTTCCCACACAGCACCGGCAACCGATGTGCAAAATATCACAACTCCCAGGGGCTCGCCGTTGGCAATGACCGAAGATCTTCAAACAGTTTCTGGCGGCTCCGTTTTTGTACTCCGAGTATGCAAATCGACCCAAAATGGGCACAGGCCGAATGCCTGTTTTGGACAAGACAACTTTGTATGATAATGCCGCATGAGTAAAAGTTGTAAGGCTGATGTAGGGGTCGTTATTGGTCGTAGTCATAGCCTGTTGAGCTGAGCTTTTCTACCCCGCTAGTACAAACAAACGTAATTATGCATGCACAGCAGACCAACTGGCAGCTGTATAACCGGAAGCTTGGCTATTTTCGGCGAATAATTACTGCATGGCCGTTGGCTCTGTGGTTTGTTTGTGGAATTGTGGAATGCACGTCCATGCAGGCGTTGCAGACGTCAGTGGGGCCATTTGACTCACAGTCGCCCTCTCGGCTCACTTTCAGGGGCTATAGGATGAGGCAAACAATAACAAAAGAGGATTGAAAAAAAAAAAAAAAAGGGAACCAAAAGTAGGAATAATTAAACATATTCCACTGGAATACTACTCTTCTCAAGGGTAATTTTGGACAGCCTAATAATCCACCGCCCTATTTGTGCTGCCGCCTCACATCTACAGTTTCAGGGTCTCTTCTAGAAAAACAAGTGCATCCGGCATTACGATAAATATGTGAACGTGACAGAAAGAGTCGTATATTCCCGCATCTCCGTTTTATAAATTGAAGCCTATCTGGGGCGTATTACGAAATATGGCATAAAACCAAGATGCGCCTTTTCCTCATATACCTCGCCTGTCTCTCTGCTTTAATAACCTTCACATCCGCTGTGCCACTTCAATCACTCAAGGATGCTGCTGGTAGCAAACCGCTCCCTCCTACTGAAGATCCCTTTTACACCCCTCCTGAGGGATATGAGGATAAGCCATTAGGTGCAATCTTGAAACACCGAAAGGTGAACAGTCCAGGATTCCTCTTCCTCAAGACAAATCTTAAAGAATCTCTTCAGATCATGTACAGATCTAGCAATTCCAGCGGCAGTCCCATGGCCGCCGTCACCACTGTGTTGATCCCGGAAAACGCAGACAGAACAAAGTTGCTTTCTTACCAAATTTACGAAGACTCCTCTTATCTGAACTGCGCCCCATCATATGGACTCCAGTTTGGTTCAAACCCTGAAGCAATCGTCGCCCAAGTTGAGTTCTTGACCATGCAAGCAGCCCTCAACGAAGGATGGATTGTCAATACCCCAGATTATGAAGGACCAAATTCCGCATTCACTGCTGGCTATGTTGCAGGTCATGCAACTCTTGACTCGATCCGTGCAGTACTGGACTCTAGAAATATCACTGGTGTCCAAAAGAAGGCTACAGTTGCCATGTGGGGGTACTCTGGCGGGTCATTGGCGTCAGGATGGGCTGCCGAACTTCAACCTGAATATGCCCCAGAGCTGGAAATTGCTGGTGCCGCAGTTGGCGGATACGTGCCAAATGTCAACACTATTGCAATGGACATCAATAAGGGACCATTCGTCGGACTTGTTCCAACAGCAATTTATGGCTTGGGTCAAGAATATCCTGAACTGAAGCAATTGATTAACGAGAAACTGTATCCATCCAAGAGAGATGCGTTCCTTAAAGTCGGCAAGCAATGTCTGCTCCAAGATACGACCCAGTTCGCCTTCCAAGACTGGGGCTCCTATTGTAAAAACGGAACTGCAGTGTTGCAACACCCAATCGCTCGAAAAGTGACCGGCGAAAATACGTTGGGCAATCATACCCCCAAGAACATTCCGTTGTTCCTTTATCATGCCCTGAATGACGAAATTTCTGACATTAAAGTCGTTGAAAAAACTGTCAAATCATATTGTTCTAACGGAGCCAGTGTGGAATTTGTTAAAGATATGACGTCTGAACATATTACAGAAGCCATTTCAGGAAGCGCGGACGCATTCCTCTGGCTTAAAGACAGAATGAACGGCAAGCCAGTAAAAAAGGGGTGCTCTACGAGAACTACGTTTGCAACCGGGTTCGATAAGGGCGCCCCATTCGCTTTTGGTAAGGAAATTGGCGGTGCCCTAGCTTCGCTCTTTGGAATCCCAATTGGGCCCAAGGCCATTGGTTAATTTATGTATTGTTTGATATAGACTAATAATTTTGCTCCATCATCTTTTAAATGTCACTTCGCCACGGTTTTTAGGACGGTCAAAGAATTCGGTTTCGGCGGATATTCCTTATGCAGTAAAAAAATAACATGTAACAAATATGCATAAGACCTATCCTATGCATGAACATATTTCTTTTTCTCGCTTCGCAGCCGAGATGGAGATGTTCATGGTAATGTGCCAACGGTACGAAAGAGGGGTCTCGTTTGTGTATGCATGTATATGTACGACATGTTTCCTTGTAGCTACAAGCTTTTTGCAAAGAGGCGCCGTTACAAGACGCACAGAGGCCCCTTCCCCCACTTATACATAACCAACGCCTCCTGTTTTTGTGGGATTCGAACAAACTACAAACCAGAAGCTGAAGCAGAAACACAAACTGCTACATGTGGGTCTGATTGACAGCATGCATAGCCGACCAACTGATTACAGTCAGGAATCCGCGCCGTACCAATGTGTGATGATCCCTAAAGTCCGCTCCCGCTCACATTTCCCACGTATGCATATGTGTAATCAAGTAGCTTTTGCAATAGGTTGGAAATGAAAGGACTTCCGGCGTTTGTTGTAACGCATATATATTGCTTAGAAGTATACACGTTGGACGTGTCGGAACCAAAGAACACGTAAATTGGAACCTTTGAACATATCACGGATGGCTGTCTATATGCACAAACAATTGACACTTTACGAGACCTGCGCATCTCCAGAATGCATGATTATGCAGGCGGGCGTTTCTAAACGTCAGTGGGTCCAGTGGGGTCAGGTGGCCTCACGTCGGCTCATGGCTTCTTGAAGCTCGGTACTCAGAGTCTGCATATTCAGGGGTTACGGTGTGAATATAGCCACGAATAAAATGAAACAAGCCTTTCACTTTAATTTGACTGAACCTTTTGTTGCAGCTCATAATGCGACAGTTTCTCCTACATATATACTGAGCTCAGCTGTCAACAGATCACAGGACCCTACAGAACCATGCGTATGCATGGGAAACAAATAAACACGGGAATAAGATAGAAGTATGAATGTGATTGAGGATTTGAATCCCCGCAAAAATGACTTATATAAAGCCAACTTCTTTGTACTGTAAACCGTGCAGGAAAATGCGCCTTCTCATAATATATCTAACTTGCCTTTCCGCTTTTCTAACTTTTACGTCCGCCGTGCCACTACAATCTCTCAAGGATGCTGCTGGTAGCAAGCCCATCCCTCCAACGGAAGACCCTTTTTACACTCCTCCTGATGGATATGAGGATACGCCATTAGGTGCAATCTTGAAACACAGAACAGTGAACAATCCAGGGTTCCTCTTTCTCAAGACTAACCTTAAGGAAACTGTTCAGATAATGTACAGA
The DNA here is from genome assembly GCA_030570055.1 of Blastobotrys chiropterorum. Classification (NCBI taxonomy): domain Eukaryota; kingdom Fungi; phylum Ascomycota; class Dipodascomycetes; order Dipodascales; family Trichomonascaceae; genus Blastobotrys; species Blastobotrys chiropterorum. Next base: position 41,692 of record JAJLUK010000096.1, read on the forward strand.
TCTAGCAATTCCAGTGGAAATCCAATGGCCACTGTCACTACTGTTTTGATTCCAGAAAACGCTGACAGAACAAAGCTGCTGTCCTATCAAATTTATGAAGACTCTGCCTACCTGAATTGTGCTCCCTCATATGGAATCCAATTTGGTGCCAATCCCGAAGCGATTGTCGCCCAAGTTGAGTTCTTGACCATGCAATCTGCTCTCAATGAGGGATGGATTGTCAATTCCCCAGATTATGAAGGTCCAAACTCCGCATTCACTGCTGGTCGTGTTGCGGGCCATGCAACCCTTGACTCAATTCGTGCCGTGTTGGACTCTAGAAATATCACTGGCGTCGAAAAGAAGGCTACAGTTGCCATGTGGGGATATTCTGGCGGATCTTTAGCATCGGGGTGGGCCGCTGAGCTTCAGCCGGAATACGCTCCAGAGCTGGACATTGCCGGCGCTGCAGTTGGCGGTTATTGTCCAAACATGACGTCCATTGCCTATACCATCAATAAGGGACCATTTGCAGGGCTCGCTCCTGCCGCAATTTATGGCTTATCCAAGGAATACCCTGAACTCCAACAACTTGTTGACGAAGAATTATACCCATCCAAGAGAGAGGAATTTGAAAAAGTCGGAGAGCAGTGTTTGATCCAAGACGTCCTCCAATTTGCCTTCCATGATATTGGTGACTATTGTAAATCCGGGATGGATGTGTTGAACAAACCACTTGCTCAAAAAGTACTTTCCGAAAATACAATGGGCAAGCATACCCCCAAGAATATCCCGCTATTCCTTTACCATTCAATGAACGATGAAGTGTCACACATTGAGAATGTTGAGAAAACTGTCCATTCGTATTGCTCTAATGGCGCAGATGTGGAGTTTGTTAGAGACATGACTTCGGAGCATCTCACGGAGGCCATTACAGGTAGTGCAGACGCATTCCTTTGGCTTAAGGATAGGATGAACGGTAAACCAGTTGAAAAGGGCTGTTCTACTAGGACGACTTTTTCGACTGGGTTCGACAAGGGCGCACCGTTGGCATTTGGTAAAGAAATCGCCGGTGCGCTGGCTTCGCTTTTCGGAATCCCAATTGGTCCAAAGGCTTTTGGTTGAGATAATAATGTCAGTATCAGTTTAATGAATAATTTGTGTGTATCTTGTTTGACAGAATATATAGTACTACCTCATAAGTGCATCGACCTTGGGCTTGAGAGTGGCTTTTTCAGTTAGCGATTGCGCCTTTTTGGATTTTAATGCTCCATATAGATTCTCGCATGCATGTTTTGTGCTGGCCAATGGTTCCGAAAAAGGAGATTCGTTTTCCTTGTAATCTGGTAAACTTGTTTCATAGCTGCTGGATTCGTACCGATGCCCTCTGTGGTCAAACGTATCCTTAATTCCGGTGGCACTTTTGAGGCGTTTGTTGATAGCAATTGGGCCCTGCATGATGTAATCTGTCGTTTCAATGCTACTGTCGCTCTGATTGTTTGAGCTCAATTGATTAGATAAGGATGGGGCCGTGGCTTGTGGCCGTCTGCGATGAAGGAGCCTTCTTCTATTGGATCTCCGAAATGACTGTCTCAATGAATTAAGCAGCCCATTCGCAGGTCTCGTTGATTGAGGTGGGAATGGTCGTGAAAAATTGTTTGCATCATGCTCAATTTGATTAGACGACCATTCGTCCGTTTCTTCGTCTAGAGCAACACCTGTTAGCACATTTCCACAATCATCACACACGCCCATTTACCTCCTCTACGAATCCAATGCCGATGGTGCTTGCAATAATAATAGTGGTAGTGATAATGAACAGCATTACCAGACGAATTACTAGCCATTGTACGATAGCAGTCGCGAAGCGTATGTGTTTACATAAAAGAGCTAAATCCAAAGGAAACATGTTACATTATTTTGTTGTGAGTTTACATGAAAAAGTTAACCTTATTTGTCACCAGCAACAAAAGTCGTTTAAACTCTCTTGCCTCTTCTGCTGGTGGTTCTGGTGTGTTGGCCTCTGACCTTAAGACCCCAGAAGTGTCTAAGACCTCTGTGGGCTCTGATCTTCTTCAAACGTTCCAAATCTTCACGGAGCTTGTTGTCGAGCTGGTTGACAAGGAGGTGGGAGTCCTTGCCGTCAACGATGTCACGTTGTCTGTTGAGGAACCAAGCTGGGACCTTGTATTGTTCTGGGTTCTGGATAATAGTGACGATTCTTTCGAGCTCTTCGACGGTAAGCTCACCAGCTCTCTTGGAAAGGTCGACGTCGGCCTTCTTGCAGACCAAGTTGGCGTATCTACGGCCAACACCACGGATGGTGGTCAAGGCGTACATGACCTTGATCTTACCGTCAACGTTGGTGGAAAGAAGACGGAGAATGTGTTGGAAATTACCCTTCTCAGTGACGACGAGAGACATGTTGTTGGTCGAATTCGAATTAGATGTGTGTTTTTTCACTAGGTCAGCCAGCTCGGTCGTGAAGGTTGGTTTGGGAGGTTGTGAGTGGCTCCTGCCTAATTGGGAAGGTCGTTGGGAATTTCGCAGCACCACAACGCAGAAGCAGTCACAGAGGGTGCGCACCGAGCGATCTCTTCTCCCAAAGAAGCCCTCGGTTGAAAAGCCCTAAAAAACGAGAAAAAGTTTTGTTCCGTGCGGCGTTACCAAAAATTAATCGGCGTCGGAAGCTATCGGAGCACCGAGGCGGGATTTTGAAATGAAATTTATCAGAAGACGAATTCGTTTTAGCATCAAAGTAGCCCATTAGAGATGAAGGTTGAAGCGGAGCGGGACAAGTTCATGTCGAACTTGGAGGTATACGAGTACATTGGCCAGGTTCGGGAGAGGAATAAGGCCGACTTCAGTCACACCCGTTCAGAAAACCTGGAAACGATTCTCCTAGAAGTGCAGTCTTATCTTCGAGACCGACCGACTGGTAACCCTGAGGCACCGCAGACACAACAGCCCATTGAACAATTCATCAACTCTGTACATGAGGAAGGAATTAAGCTAGAGAAAGTGGAGTATCTGCAATTGATCAATTCCGCCCCCACATCTGCTCCCGTTTTGTATAATCTCATTGAAGACATTGAGCAGCGGCTGAGTGAAGATCAGATTGAAAGACTGGTCAGCCTGAGTAAAGAATATCTCGGTGTTGAGCCAATGCCTGAGTTGAAGGATGATGAATAATTTATTAGGTTACTAACGTTGGGAGGCCTCTGCTGCATAAGAACCCATATTTTAATTAATATTAGAAAGAGGAAAATTTGATTATGCATACTTCCCATAGAGTCGGACTTTAGAGTTGCGGCTAGTACTTTTGCGTCTTTTCTAGAAAGAAGGACAATTACACTTCTAGTGGTACTAGGGGACATGGCTTCATTGGCGGCTTGTTTTATCTCCGAAGCAAAAGGTAACTCCGCTTAGCGGAATTGGGTGTGTTATCAGTTCCTTGCTTTCTTTTCTAGAAAAGAAAGCTTCGTGCACAATTACACCTCCAGTGATCCTAGGGAAGAACTCGTTTGCCTTCGGTGGCTTCATTTTTTTTTTTTGCCGAAAGGTTTTTCGTGGAGAGGGCGTTTCGTCCGTGCTCTTGCCTCTTTCCTAGTAAGACTATCGCAGGGCAATTGCATCCCCGGCTTGATTCTGGAGAGGTGACTACCTCGGGCAGTGTGCATCAGTGCTTTTGATTTTCCGGAAGTAGAATACATACACGCAGCTCCAGAGGATCAAAAGGATCGACACAGATGTACAAATTTCTCATCTTTGGTCTTATTTTATTAATACTAGAAAAGCAGAATAGATTACATTTATTCCTGTGGGCCCTTCATGCCGCCAGAGGTGTCGCCTTGCTTTCGGACACCACTGACAATATCGTCAACACGCAAGAGCAGACAGGCACTTTCAATAGCGGTCTTGATTGATTGCAGCTTGATGGTCTCTGGCTCCCACACACCGTATTCGTTCATGTCAACAACCTTGCCCTTTTCACCGTCAATGCCAAACGTGTAGTGGCCATCTGCGTGTTTTGCACGTAATGATGTGAGCACTCTGATGGAGTTGCCGCCACAGTTCTGGATCAGCGTTCGTGGGATGACCTCCATTGCATCAGCCACAGCCTTGTATGGCCACTGTTGGACACCTTCAATCTCCTTGGCCTTTTCGGCTAGCTTAACAGAAATAGCCATCTCGGTAGCACCGCCACCTGGTGCCAAACGCGGTTCAAACATGACGTTTCTGGCAACGGACATGGCGTCCTGCAAATTTCTATCAATCTCGTTAAGAATATCCTTCGAAGGTCCGCGCAACAGAATCGTGCACGCACCAGGATCCTCGCATTGCGTCAAAAAGGTGAAATACTCGTCACCAATCAACTCAATGTTGAACAGCCCACATCTGGTGCCAATATCGCTCTTGCGGATGTCCTCGACCCGATTAACAATGGTGGCGCCGGTGGCTCGAGCGATTCTGTTGTTATCGCTCTTCTTGACTCTTCTCAACGCAGTAATGTTCTCCTTCAAAAGATAATGCTGCGCCAAATCGGACACACCCTTTTCGGTGATGACCAGGTCAGGCTTGTATTGCACGATAGCCTCGCACATGGCCTTGACCTGCTCCTCTTCGATCTGCAGGATTCTATTCCAGTCGCTATCCTTTGTAATCTCAATGTTAGTTTGGGACTCGCCCTTCTTGTACTCTAACGGGCAGTCCAACAACAGCACTCGTGGGTTTTCGATTCTACGTCTCATCTTTGGGTGGGTGATATCCTTGTTGAGCATCACACCGTCCAGCACCTTGGAGTCCTCAATCTCGCCGCCAGGCACTTTTTCGATTCGGGCATATCTCTTAATGTCAATTTCCTTGCGGCCGTCCGCCTCAAGACGAGCAACCGTTTTCACCGCCGTCAATGCCAGCTTGCACATGAGCTCGGACCATCTGGCCACAAACTTGGTGCCGATGGATGCAGAGATGATCTGGATCATGCTCTTTTCGTCGTCCAGGTCTACCGGCTTTGACACGTCGTGGATAACCTGCAGGGCATCTTCCAACGCATCTTTGAGGGCCGAAATGATCACCACTGGGTGGATGTTCTTTTCAATGTGTGGGTATGTCTGGGCCAGAATCTCGCCGGCCAAGATAATGACTGTCGTTGTTCCGTCGCCAACCTCTTCATCCTGAGTCCTACTGAGCTCAATCATGGACTTTGCCGCTGGATGGGTGACGTCGATTTCTCTGAGAATGGCGTGGCCGTCATTGGTCAACACAATCCCGCCAACTGGGTCCAGCAGCATCTTCAACATGGCCTTTGGGCCGAGGCATGTTCTCACGATGTCTGCCACACTACATCGTCTGCGTTAGTATCGTGTCTAAAGTCGTACACAATTCTTGTTCCACTTACGCCTTTGCTGCTGTAATGTTGGATGTCTGGGCCTTTCGACCGGTCTGGCGTTCGCCACCGGCGTCTGAAACGTTAGCATGAATCTCTGGCTCTTGTACCACAGCGTTACTCACTCATAACTACCACAGGGGCTTGCATTCTTGTAGTATCTCACAAATCTGTCCGTAACGTTTTGTGTTGGTGTTGAAAAATATATGATCCTCGCGAAAAACGCGTGTTGCCCGAACCTCAGAGAACCTCAGAGACCGCCACCACGCTGCCTCCCAGCACGCCAGCTAGCTGGCAGTTTGTTTGTTCATGAGCGATTGTAGGGGGAGGTAATTGCCTCCGGCGGCTTCTTTTTCTCCGAAAAGAAGCAAAAAAGGTAGCTCCGCTTCGCGGAGGAGTATATGTTTGCTTCATTCCAAGAAAAGAAGTCTGCCCAGAGGGCACACACTCTCTGTGACCCGAAGGGTTAGTAACCTCTGGTGGCTTGAAAACGAAAGAAAAAAAGACGGCTCTGTGAGGCACAGCGCATCTGGTAGGTAGCTCCGATCCGCCGAGAGCTGAACTAGTGCTTTTGCTTCTTTTCTAGAAGAGGGCTCCGCCGCAGGGTACATACACGCTCTTTGTCCTAAAGGTGTGACGGCAGCTTCCAAGACTTGAACCACCAGTGCTTTTGCTTCTTTTCTAGAAAAGGTCACCCCCAGGGCACACCAGCCTCAGCGGTCCTACAATCGGTTGGAATAGTGTAACATCATTAGGAATAGTTCATTCATAAGGTCATTATATATAAATAATTAACAAAGCAGTTGCTTGTATAGATTAGGCAGGGAATCGTTTGCTAGTTCGTTGCGGAGAGTATCATGGTCGATGCGAAGGGCTGCGGAGCCATCCTTGGGCTGTGCCGCGGTTTGGACCCGTTCAAAGTAGTCGGCAAAGTTGTTCATACCCTGGCAGAGGAGGTGAACAGCTACCACGCTGGCGTAGAGTGCGCCGATGTACTCCTGCGGGGTCGAGTATGCGGCAGGTCTGGACCGTTGCAAGGCGGTGGATGCAGCCAAGACCTGGAGCGAAGGTGGGGAATTCATCGAGACGACGCGGATCGAGCGCTGCTGCTCGAGCATCTCGGCCATGTCCAGTCCGCTGAGCACGACGCGGGAGAGCACGTTGATGATGAAGTAGCCCTCCTCCTTGGATGGATCGTCGACGCGGGCAAAGTTGCAGTCAATAAACTTGCCGTTCTGGGCCATCATGACGGGGCTGATGCGGAGGCCATACATGGCGCCGATGTGGGAGTAGATGCCGACGTTGACAGTGTCGATACCGGTGGTGCCGTCCTCGAGGACAGACGATAAATAGGACGACGCAGAGGTCTTTTTAGTGTGAGCGGCAGTCTTGCGGTCGTAGCCCTTGAGACGCGAGTCGTCAAAGAGCACCTCTGCCAAGACGGTGGCCGTCTTTTGAATCTGTCGGGGTGAGCGGCAAAACTTGATGTCGTCGCTCGTACGCACTTCGTTGATGATGTCGCCGAACACAGACTCCTTGGATGGGTTGAGCACGTGCTTGGCGTAGAACGAGTCAAAAGTGGTCAAAAAGTCGCTAGCGTCGTAGGCAGATGGGTTAGCGGCAATGTCCTTCATTTTGCGCACCGCCTCTTTTTGTTTGAGCATTTGAAGCAGGTCGTGCGCCTTGGCAGCCTTAACGCTGCACTCGCTCTGTGCGGCAACGTCCAAAAGCACGTCTCTGGCCCGGACGCCGTGGCTCCAGATGTCGTTCAAGGCCGCCTCTTTGGCCTCCCGGTTGTCTGAATAACTTAATCTATCGAGCAAATCGGCGATATGTTGGTTGAGCCCGACTTGTTCAGAGTAAAATTTTCTATAATCGCCTCTGGAGGCGCCGCCAGTAAGGTTCTGACCCTGAATCTTTTCTCGAATCTTGACACAATATGGTCTCCACAGACTCTCGTACTGGCTCACTTCGCATAAAGTGCGGTTAGTCTGGCGGAGCGATAAGAGGTCGCCTCCGTCGGAGAGCTCGGAGAAGATGTTACAAAGGATTTCGTTGGGTAGCTGGTCTAACTTCATGGTGATCGTATTGGTGTCTAATACATGCGTGTGGGGAGGAAAAAAAAAAAAAGGGAAGAGGGAAGAAAATCGTAGTCCTATTTATATTTGCCCCCGCCTCGCCGTCCTCTCCACTTTATTTTTTTACCTTGTCTTGGCTGTGCTGCGTGCGCGCTTTTTGTGGGGTAAGATGACCCCATAAAGGGTAATCATACCGCAACCTTCCTATTCGGACCCAGTCGGGGAAGTCACGAGCGGTGGGGGGTTGCCCCCTTGGGGCAGTTCTTGGTCCGTTTTGGCGGTAAGTTTTAATAAAACACCAGCCCCTCAGCGGGTCCCTTTTTTTTTTCCCACTTTCTCAGGGGCAAGTGTTTCTCTCCCTTCTTCCTCGAGCGATATCCAATTTTCCCCTTCCCTTGGTTCCTCATTTCGACGTGCGTGATCTGGTGCTGATCTGAGGAAAAAGAAACCAATTCTCTTCATTGTTTCGGACTTGTTCGCCCGTATCGCCCGTGCCTGTGTTTACGCGCGACCGTCGTCCCAAGCGGAACAATAACCCAAACGGGCTATTACCTTAGTGTGTGTAATAAGCTATGAGACGCGGGTGATTAAATCTAGCTTTTTTGCAGCGTTTTATAAATATCCCAGAGTATCGTCGTTCTTGTCGTCGTCGTTCCCTTCACCGTCCGCACTGCCCTCAAGACAAGCTGGTGTTTTTGCTATTAGTCACCTTCTAGAACTTTTTTTTTTTTTTTTTCCAGATCGGCAGCCGATCAAGAAAAAGGGTACTGCCCACTATTTTCTCGCACCGTTTATTTTTCGCCTCGTTGTTGGTCATGCTAACGTGATGTAGAAGGGTGAGGTGTAGTTTATTTTTCTCGGCATTCCACACCGTCGACGCTTTCCGAGCACCCGCCCGGAGCGTCCCGCCTCGGTATGATATAACATTTTTTCCGGGCGGTCCGATATTATTTTTTGGTCCCATAGAGAACGGGGTTATGAGTAATGAGTAGCTGTACTAATGAAATGTATTGCTGGAAAAAACTGGGCCTGTATCGCCTCCGATCTGGTTTGTTGTATTATCATTTAATTAGACCTGCATGAACGCACATATATTTGCTTTTTCGGTTCGCCGGTATGACTTCATGCGTCAATCAGGTTCTGTGGGGTTGATGGTTGCTCCGAGTATATAAATACATCGAACTTTCCATCCTGTGATGTAATTTGGTCGCCAGGTTGGGGCGGAGTTGGCTTTTGAGTAACGATGCAGTGATGTGCTATGACTGGTGTAAGAGTGGTTGCGATGGGTGGTGATGTATCACTAGTTTTGGCTCATGGCATAAGACATCTAAGTACATGTACATATGTTGAAAGAAAGGTTAAGATTGAACTCGACCGATATATAGGCTAGTCATTGGCATCTGTATGTCTGCGAAATTAACAGGCGACCAGACGGTGTGTGTCATGTTCGTGGCTATATATTGGTTAACTAAATATATACTGTATAGATGTCGGGCTCGGAGCTCGATATCCCGCGCGCGAGGTCAAGCTCGCGCCCAACGCGCATATGCGAACATCACTATACTAGCTCCTTAATTAACACAATTTCAACACGAAAACGGACAGAACTGTGGGTTTCTCAACGCACATAATTTTATTACCCATTGAAAATGGTATTTTCGAATTCTACAAGCCCGTGGGAATATTTTGATATTAAAAAAAAAAAAAAAAAAAAAAAAAAAAAAAAA
>JAJLUK010000097.1:7090-50635 GCA_030570055.1 Blastobotrys chiropterorum
TTTTTTTTTTTTTTTTTTTTTTTTTTTTTTGTCCCATCGGCCCGATAAGATAAGATTGTAGGGAACGAGGTTGTCTCGAACTCCGAACAAGGTGGTATAGCTAGTGGAAATACGGGATTGAATTTGATGTTTAAAACAAATGTATACTAAAGACGGTGCTAACCTACAGGAGAACAGTTTAGTATTAAAAAGGCTCAGAACCTCGAATGGACTTCACAATCACGATCTACTCATAATAGGTAAATCCTAAAATGAAAATTCGCGGCGCGAATTTGATCTTGAAAAATTAGACCAAAAATCATCTTCGAGACCATAAAAACGCAATGATAGTGGAGCCATTTGCACAGCGGTCTTTTGACGAGGACTACGTTCTAAATATCGTACCAGCTGAGGACCACGGGCTGGTTTCCTCTTTGTCAAATAACTCATTGGCCATTTTGCCATTTGATCCAATGGCCATAAAAACGTCAACTGACGGCAGAGTCATTAACAACGTTCACAACGAATCGATAACTGATTTGAAAGGAGTGGATTCAAACAATGTAATTACATGCGGCGATGATGGCGTGAAGCTGTGGGATTTGCGAACGAATTGTAAAAATCCAGTTCAGATATTCAAGCCCGAATCCGATCAGCCGCTCTGTTGCGTCGACATTAAGGGCAATAAGCTTGTCTCAGGCACTCAATTAGTGGGCGTCGATGCCGGAGTGGTATTCTGGGACGTGCGACGGGGTAGTACGCAGATACAAGCTTATGTTGATTCGCACTCTGATGATGTTACTCAAGTGCAGTTTCATCCTACCGACCCAAATGGCGTTCTTTCGGGATCTACTGATGGCCTCATTAATATTTATAACACGTCAATTGTGGACGAGGACGATGCGGTGTACACAGCTATAAATAACGGGTCGTCCATTCACAGAGCTGGTTTCATCCAAGGTAAGGATAACGTCAACAAGGTCTTTGCGTTATCTCACATGGAAACTTTCACCGTATACCATGTAGCCGACCCAGATAGTGAAGACGAGACTCCTGGGCCTATAGAATTTGGCGATGTACGACAAAAATGGGGCTGTGAATACGTAATTGACATATTGGATGATTTTGTTGCAGTTGGCAGTAACAACGATAACCGAGAATTTAAACTTCTGCCTTGGGATCATGATGAGCGGGTAGATTTAGACGGGATTACAAACTTCAAAGATGGACATGGTGAAGAGGTAGTGCGATGTGTTTACATTGATAACAAGCGTGGATGTATTTATAGTGGTGGTGAAGATGGTATTGTTCGAGTATGGAAAGCAGAAATGCAAGGTATTGAGAAAGAGAAGAAAAAGAAGAAAAAGAATAAGAAGGACAGAGAGAAAAGATATAATCCGTATTAGGTTGATAAAAAACAAGTCATGTTTATTATATTCATGTTAAATCTAAAAATAAATAAATGATATATTATTACTTCTTTGACTTTTTCCCAACAGGAGTGACAGTGCCACTCGTGCTTGCCGGCGTTCCCAGTTCACTCGGGCGGTTACTTTCATCAAAGTGGCCTTCGCCTTCATGATACATCTCCTCCAAACTGAATTCCTTCTTGGTTTTTTTACCCTTCTTGCCATTCGCCTGTGTGTTCTTCGTACCATCTTCCTTCTTTTGCTTCAAGACTTCATCAACCGCATTGTCGTCATCAAGCAGCCAGAATGCAACTTCGCGACCAGGCTTTTGTTGGAAATCCACATTTTCTCCACCACCGCCTTCCATAACAACATTTTGAACATGCATCTTTTGCTTTGCCCTGTCACGCATTCGTTCTTCGATTGTGCCCTTGACCAGCAGTCTATACACAGTGACTTGTCTGGTTTGCCCTAAACGATGGGCACGGTCCATCGCCTGACTGTCTATAGTTGGATTCCAATCAGAATCATAGAAAATGACCGTGTCAGCAGCTGTGAGATTGATACCGAGACCTCCAGCACGAGTGGATAGTAAGAAGACAAATAGTTCTGGCTTGGTTTGCCAGTCATTAACCAAATCCCTTCTATCAGACAACTTAGATGAGCCATCCAACCTGCAATACTTGTACTGTCTAAATGTCAGGTACTCTTCCATCAAATCCATCATCTTTGTCATTTGGAAATAAATCAACACTCTATGATCATTTGCTTTCAATTCAGTTAACAATTGATCCAGCTTGGCCAATTTGCCTGACTGCGTGACAAACTTGGCCATGGACGGCATAGAAATCGTAGTGTATCCAGCTCTTCTATTGTCGGCGGGAGGATATAAGTTTGATGCTGGAAAGTCACTTGGCTTGATTCCATTCTGCAAGAGACTCCATTCTTGACCAAGAGTCATTGGATAGAGAACTTGACGTTTCCTGCTAAACAAAACATCCTCTTGTTCCAAAGTGAATGCGCGATTCGAACATGATAACGAAATCGGTGGGCATAACACAGGGCTCTCAAATGCTCGTTCGGTAATGTGGAGATAGTTATCAACTCGATATCGGGCTGCAACCCAAAACAATTGGTTAGTATTCAGTGTCGACAGTTGCTCTTGTTTGTCAAGTGCCAACAAAAATCTGCTTCCCGGATTAAATCCATTTTGGCCATAAACATTGTAATTCACTTGTCCTTGAGACATACCACTAGAGCCAACGACCTTGTAACGGTCCACTGCTCTCTCAAAGACTCCTCGAGTTGATACTCGGTGTACAGTACCAGGGCTGCCGCCCGCCATTCTGACCCAGTTAAACGCCTCGCTCTTATTGACATTATCGGGCTTCCAAATGTTAAATAGATTGTTCAACAGATTCCGTCTTGAACCAACATTAGAATCCCAACCAGGAACATTCAAGAGACCGCCATGCTTATAGAACAGCACCGGAACTTCATAATCAATAATGTTTCTGGCGGAATATGCAAGTTCCAAAACTGGGCCATCTCTGTTCAACTGGGCGGTGTCTGCAAATGTTGCAAAGTTGAACGCAGATTTAACATCAGCTCGTTCAAACAAATCGGGGTGGTTGCAGACTTTCCTGAACTGCATAACCAAATTCATCAAACTTTGGTTTGATTCATCGGACCCACTTGTTGCCCGTTCAATCAAATCCATCATGTTGATTTGAGATCTCAACATTTTGTATAGTACACGCTGTCTGTTTGTCAGGTCACAGTAAACATCCACTTCAATCTTGTCGCCAAGTTCCTGTTGAACATTCTTCTTTACTCTTCTCAACATGAACGGCTTCAAGATCATGTGCAACCGCTTCAACTGTTGTTCGTTCAACTGGGAATTTGTGGTAGCATGCGACTCAATGTCTTTGGAAAACCAGTCACTGAATTCTTCATGAGAATCGAATAATGACGGCATGATGAAATGCAAAAGGGCCCATAATTCATGCATAGAATTTTGAATAGGTGTACCGGTGAGCAACAGCCGATTACGACATTGAAAGTCAAGGAGCGACTTCCAACGGGCGGAATTCGACGACTTGATAGCTTGAGCTTCATCAAGGATCATGTATTGCCATCTGATCCGCTGGAAGTATTGCGCATCCGATACTACCAATTGATACGATGTGATCAACACGTGGAATGGCGAATCCTTGGTGTAAGTAAGCTGTTTGCGATCCCAGAACTTTCGCAAAACTTTTCTATCCTTGCTGTTACCCCAATATGGCAGCGCCTTGAAACTAGGAATGAATTTGGAAATTTCCTGCTGCCAGTTATGCAGGGTAGAGGCGGGAGCAATTACCAGAAACGGGCCCCAAATGTTGTGAGTTTCGGCCAGATATGCCATTACAGAGATACTTTGAACCGTTTTACCCAAACCCATCTCATCCGCCAAAATACCGTTGATACCTTGTTCATACAAATTGGCCAGCCAGTTCAAGCCCTTGATTTGGTACTCCTTCAGTTGACAAGTGAGCATTTTGGGTTGTGGAATTTGGATGTCTCCCAGAGAGGTGGGGTTTTGGAAATTCATCTCACCCGAGTCAATGTCAACATCCTTGAGTTCGGAAGATGATGACGCATTGTTGCTGGTGAACGAGCGGGCTTTTTCCTGCGTATTCTTGACTGCAAGTTGGGCATTCTTTCGGGCAACAGCGTTCAACTCATCATCATCGGCATTATCGAAGTCGATATTTTCTGCATCTGCAGCTTGATCGTCATCATTCTCTTCTCCACTAATCTTTTTCCCGATAAAGTGGGTATAGAGCTCAGTTTGGGTGATAAGGAAGTTGAGTTTTCTTGCTTGACGACGGGATTCACGCAACTCTTCTTCCTTTTTGGCTTGGTCGAGAGCTTCCTTTTCGGCCTTCTTTCGGAGTTCTCGTTCTTCACGCTCGTTTCGTTTCCAAAACGCCAACATCTCCTTCATACCCCGTCGCGCCTTGGCTTGGAGATCCTTGTGGTTCTTGTTGGTGCGGAATTGCCAACGTCGGGCTTCTTTAGCCGCTAACACGGCTGTCTTGCGGGCATTACTCTGGCGCATGTTCGTAGTGGTTTGCATAATTTTGTGAACTTTGGACGAATCCTTACGCGCCATGTCTTTCCAGATCCCATCATACGTAACGTTATACAATCGAGCAATTGCCTTGATCTCCTTTTGTGATGGAGGCTTTGGAGCCGCGTCCTTCGCCGCGGCAGCGCCTTTGCTCTGTTTGGATGGGCTGGTGGAGCTAGCCGTTTTGGATTTTTTGGCCGATTTCGATTCAGAGCCATTTTCACCTTCCACAGCGGCTTCAGATTGCTTCCGCTTGCTGGCACGTTCAGAACGACGCTTGGCGGGCTTCTTATTATTCTCTTTGGCTTGCTGCTCTTCCTCCTCTGCCCGCTTGACGTCTTCTTCCGTCTTGATATTGTCGTTACCGGTTCTTTTCCGGTGACGTTCGATCCGCTTTAACACCCGTCGCTTTTCCTTGAGCTCAGATTCTTCATTCTTGACCACCTTCGCCATGGCGGTGTCATGCAGCTCCTTGTGGGCCTGCTTTCTCAAGCCATCAACAATGTTGAACGCACGGTCCTGACTATGCTTGATCATATAATCCCGCTGAGAGCTGTGATGGTTGCGCTCCGACTCAACGACGCTATCAATTCTGGCCCGCAAACCTTTCAAATATTTTTCCTTATCGTCACCAAACTCCTTAGAGTATGTATATGCCTCCGCAACGGTGGGATCATCTAACCCGCCATATACATTCAGCTTCATGTCCTCGTCAACGGTCGAGCTAAGCTTGTTGTTGATTTCCTCATGGTTGTTCGTCTCTGACGACAACAAGGACGAAATGGACATGGCGTTGCCTCGACGCTATCATGCATTCGTTAGTATTCCGCCCTCTGCCCATGCGTATATAAAAAACTTACCTGTTCGTCAAACTCCCCCGACGGATGCGGTTCGATAGAAGTCATTTTGCTCGGTGGCAATAATTAGTTGTGTGGGTGTTGGTTGGCGTGTAAGGTGTACCCAATCTTAAAAAAAAAAAAGTTATCCTGTTTTGCTGAGCGAGCCATTGCACAGCACCCACTCACACCCACCCACCCACTCACAAATCGAGCAGCTGTCCATTCATTTTTTGTTGTTTTATTTTTTTGCACGAAAAATCATCCCTGTGATCGGGTCCCCGAAAAACACCACCAAAAATGATCCAATTAGCTTTCCCAAAACGGCAAAAGCCCTTGCCCTTGGGTAGCGGGATTTTGATCCGTTGAAAAGTTTGGTGTAGATTGAATGACTATTCAGTTGTAGCGTTTGTTTGGTCATTGTTATATATGTATAGGTAGTTTGGGTGTATATTTGCTGTCTACTTTAGTGGATTTTTCTGCTCCAAGGAGGAATACGCCGAACACGCCCGCATGATATCAGATTCATGACACACTTGTTCGATCCCAGGATGGACTTGATCAGAGGTCTTTTTTTTTTTTTTTTTTTTTTTTTTTAAACGCAATAGGCACGACATTACATTGGTCATCTTGTGAGTATTCTATTGGTATTATATTACTTCTAGATATTTGTCTATTTTCAAATTCAACCGTATGAGCTCGCCGCCGTGCCCACCTCCCCCTCCTCCTCGGAGGAAGACCTCGCGTCGCGCTCACACGCATGCTCACAGTTTGCCAGCCCCAGCGATGAAGATTACACAACGCTAGTGGAAAAACGGGTGGATGGTAAGGGGCTAAAATGACGACGCAGCATGATGATCCGGCTCAATGGGAAGGAGAGAGCAGTCGAGACAGCCTAGGTAGGTGACGATGGCAATAGTTACGGCAAAATGAGGCTTTTGTTAACCAATCTATGGGTGAATAGACTTTGAGTTGGATGATAGAGAAGAAAATGGACTACTGGAGCAAGAAGACCCAGATAGAATTTATAACAACATACGGCGACCAAGTGCAATATCCTTTATAGACGAAGACAGTTCATATGACGACTTGACTGCAATAGACTGGGACCGCGAATTTGGCAAGGAACGGCGAAGAGTTGAAAAAATAAAAGCTAGCGGTTCCCTATATTGGATATATGACAATAGTCAGGTGTGGGTGGTGTTGGTAGTGACGGGAATATTTATTGGATTTTTGGCTTCAGCCATTGATGTCATTTCGCAATGGCTTGCAGGGCTTCGGTTCGGCTACTGTAAAAATGCATTTTACCTGTCCAGACAGTTTTGCTGTCTGGGTATTGATCCCGAAGATCAATGCGAAAACTGGGTTTTTTGGGCCAGCACGATTGATAAATCGTTCCTTTCCTACGTCAGCGCATATGGAATTTATATCATCTTGAGCATCTTCTTTGCTATAGCAGCCAGCTTGTTGGTTTTAGAATGTGCGCCGTATGCAAAGCGTTCAGGAATTTCAGAAATCAAAACCATGTTGGGCGGCTTTGTTATTCATGGATTTCTCGGCCTGAGCACATTGGCAACCAAAACAATAGGGCTATGTCTGGTGGTAGGATCTGGATTGTGGGTCGGGAAAGAGGGCCCCCTGGTTCATGTTGCATGCTGTTGTGCCAATATATTGGCGAAATTTTTCAAACCAATCAGCTCCAATGAAGCACGTAAAAGACAGATCCTCTCCGCAGCTTCGGCAGCAGGGATTTCTGTAGCCTTTGGATCGCCCATTGGCGGCGTCTTGTTCATGCTGGAACAAATGTCGCTATACACCACGCACAAGGTCATGTGGCATGCATTTGTCTGTGCAATGGTGGCGTCGGTCACCTTGCAAACTATGAACCCGTTCCGGACGGGCGAATTAGTTCTCTTCCAGGTTGTGTTCGATCGTGTGTGGCACAAATTTGAACTTATCCCTTTCGCAGTCGTTGGCGTCATGGGAGGCATGTACGGCACAATGCTTGTCAAGCTGAACATCAAATTTGCAAGCTGGCGAGAATATGGCATTGGCCATCACAGGCTCTCGAAATTATCAGAAATCTTTAGAACGTATCCATTGGTAGAGGTTGCGGTTATCGCAGCAGTGTCTGCTCTCGTGAATTTCCCGGACGTTTATTCCCGGCTCCAATCATCAGTTCTGTTATCATATTTGTTTAAAGAGTGTGGCACTGAGTCAAATGGTGGGACTCCTCTTTGTGATGTTAATCACTGGTTTGGATCATTAGTACTTTTATCATTGGCGGCAATCATTGGCACAGTGTTCACATCATATTCTTTCGGAACTGCAATCCCAGCTGGTGTGCTGATGCCCTCAATGCTCGTTGGCGCATTAGGCGGTCGTGGTATTGGCCTACTGATGCAGGCCTGGCAAGAAAAACACCCATCGTTTTTCCTATTCGCTTCCAGTTGTCCTCCAGACGGCACTTGTATCACTCCAGGGGTGTATTCAGTAGTCGGAGCAGCAGCCGCTCTGACAGGGACTACTAGACTTACAGTAACCTCCGTGGTGATCATGTTTGAACTCACTGGAGCACTAACATATGTTATTCCGATCATGGCTGGGGTGATTATATCCAAATGGGTGGCTGATGGTTTTGATGAAAACGGAATCTATGAGAGTTGGATCACTTTCCTCCAATACCCTCTACTAGGCAAGGTGGAAAACGGCACTGTACCAGATGTGCAAGTTGCTGAAGTAATGACTTTGGAGTCGGACCTTTCCATCATCTACGGACATACTACTTTGGCTGATATAAACGTTTTACTGGATTCGACTACTGTTAGGGGGTTCCCAATTGTGACGAGCCAAACGAACACGTCCTTGATAGGCTATATCACGAGAAGGCAATTACTGACCGCTGTGGGAGCAGCAAAAAGGGCATCCTGTCAAACTTGCAGTTTTGTCAAGCAAGGAACAAATGACAGCAACAATGATTTTGACATGCGGCCATGGGCAGAATTAACCCCACTGACCTTGTCGGTGCTTAGCCCCTTACACTTGGCAGCGAAAATGGTCCAAACTTTAGGGCTACGATATCTCATTTTTACTGACAAAGGCCGTATAGCCGGTCTGCTCACTAGAAAAGACGTTTGCCGATTATTACGTTCGGTTGGTGATAGATATGAAACAACATCAGAAGTTCCACAATCTAACCATTCACGACGTGGATCAGACCAGGCAGGATTACTGGATGGACACGAAGAGTATTAATAAATTAAACTATCTAATTCGTACATGACGCAAATACTTTTTCAAAAATTAACAATCGTATCGTTCCATTCTTGATTTATCCTCGTGATCAGATCCTTCATGGTCACGTTGGGATCAGATTGGTGATGTATTCGTTTGAGCTCCCCCGAGAGTGGGCTATGACCATACAATTTCCGAATGATTTCTGAAAATCCAACCATTATCGCCTCTTTGTCAATTTCAATTCCACGAAGCTTGAGCATCCGAAAGATTTCAATGGAACTCCATGGCTCCCGTGGCGACTTTTTGAAACCAAAGTAAACCAATTTTTGGATATGTTCTGGAGAAAAAACTCTGACCGGACTAAAGCTGTTTATAAAAACCATAGAGCCGTTAGACCCTGACCATGAATAGGAAGCTTCCTTTGCCCAGCCTTGTGACAAGCTGTCAAAAATCATCAAAAGCTCCTTCTTCGATATATTGATTTCATCCAAAGTTTTGATAAGCTGGTCAAGGTAGCTCTTGGGATATACATAGCTTTGCTTTTGAAGTTTTCCAATTTCCCTTAAGATATCTTCAATGGGAAAAGGTTCATATTGCGGAGGTAACGAAGCCTTGGAACTTGTTATCTGTAATGGACGTGAAATATAGCTCTCTCTTGTTCCCCGTAATTTCCGCCCGTGCTCAAGGAGGCAAAGTATATATTCTGCAACCTGTTGTGGCTTCAGAGAAATGCTCTTTTCTAGCATTTGGTTGACTGTCCACTTTGCCTTAATCGCACGTTTGGACTTTTCAGCTGCGGAGAGAAGATAATTCCAAACCTGCACATCATGGCTGCTCAAAAAGAGCTCGTCCATCTGCAGGATGGCGTTATATTTCCGCGCATGAAACAGTCCTTTAATATAGCCGAACATAATTTGAGGATGCGACTCCAATGGCTCAGATTCTAGAAGATGTTCAAAAATTTGCTTCGCCTTGAAAGAGTCATGACACGTATGCACAAATACCAAATGGCCTAAAGCTCGTGGCGTAACGTTTAGCCCTTTTTCTTTAACAATGTGCACTGCACGGTTAAACTTTTCTGGGGTCGTCTGCCTCATCAAAATACCTTGGTATATTTCATTCTTTTCCGTCTCGAACCCGTTCTTCTTCATATATAGCATGATTTGCGACACCGGGGTTCGGATATGAAATTGGATAACCGATTTCCAAAATTTGTCATCTAGAACATGCCTGTATCCGGATGCAATGATTGTGTCTGTCAAAACGCACAGTTTTTTGAACCTCGGACCATGCATTTCAGCAGAGAGTTTAATGGTGTTTTTCAGCAACTTGTAAGGTACTGCATTACCACGTTTGATGCACTGTGGAATTTTTCGCAGTAGCAAGTTAACACTTGAGCTAGAGTTGATTTTTGAATCATCCTTGACCAGTGCTGTCATGAGATTGTAGCTTTTGGAGGTCTGCGGAAAATCGCCCTTTGAAATTAAGAAGCACATAATACTCAAGACTCGTTTTGTGTTCACCCCTGAGGAATGTAGCCATGGAACAAGGTCATCAAAAACGTCACCAATAGCCCCTTTTGGTGTATGCAAATATAGTTGTTTCATGCACTTTGCTGATTCTGAAGATTTTGCAATTCCTAGTTTTAACACTGCCAGAATGATTTGTCTCGAAAATGCCTTGTCCGGCAAGAACGCTGTTTTATGGAATTCCATCAGCTCGTCAAACTTCTCCGCCTCTATCATATTCCCTACTATCGAGCAGTAAATCCGAGGATAAACCGGCAATAGATTGGGATCCGCTTTGATTTTAGCAATTGTCTTCTTCTGATTCTCCGGTTCCAAACCTAGATAAGTATCTGACAACATTGACAACTCATCAGTTGATTTTGATTGTTTTAACGACCCTAATAAAGCGTTCACATTACGTGTGGGTGATGATGGTTCCAGCGGAAGTTTTTTAGAATATACTGTCTTTACGATGTCCTTGAAGTAGAATTCCGAGCTTGCTGGGAACCTCACAGGTGCCGAGGAATAAAGGCACTTGTCTGTAAATATATTTCGGACTATAACATCCGGCCTTATCGTATTCTTCAGCATCAATCCCTGCTGATAGATATGTTTCGTCCGGTGATAACCAATTTTTGGAATTTTTCATCCCTCCTAATAGTATATTTGAGCATCCTGCAGAATTCAGCACGGAAAACGACCCCCGGGTGCAATGGTAATGGTCGAGAGTTCTGAACAACAATTGAATCAATTATATTCGGTATTAAGTCTTCGATTTTTTCCCCCAATACTTTAGCGTACTATGTCTATAATATAATGTTCAACATAACCATCCCTGCATACGGTGTTATGTGCATAGTTTCAAATCGTTCATTCGGCGTCTAGGCCACAGCCAAAACCTTGCGACAATTGCGGGGGAGATGAATTCGAGTGGTTTTCAGATGCTATATACAAAGTCAAACGAGAGGCTCCATAAACTATCAGTATAAATGGCGTTCAATCCGTAGCACCAGATCCATCTTTCTAAGATATTGGCCCAACCTCACTTGCTCAGTTCTCAATTGAACGCTACCGATCCAACCTAACCAACGCAGTACAAAGCCCACTAATTAGCGTGTCACTTTTCAAACTTTATACGTTGTATTCTCACTCCCTTTCCTCGGATTAATCCAAATTCTGGCCCCTCCCAAAAAAGGAATGTGCGGCGGGAATACCGGGTAACCGGCTGATGAAGTATCCAACTTCACGGTGCGCATGCTTCCTACAAAACAAGCAGACGGAACAGGGCCTTCAAGGGGAAAAATGTCGTCGTCCAAGCGGTACTCGGTTGATGCTCAGGGATACCATTCTGGAAGCGAGAATGAAGAGGAAGACTTGATCTATAGTGAAGGCCATGGGGTCACTGACCACGACCGCGATTTGTTACGTGCAGACAAGCAGGTGCTTCAGGCACTAAGCCAGAAGGGACGAAGCTCGCCAAAACTAAAATCGTTCTTGCCCAAGCCAAAGAGGAAGGTTCAATTTGGCGGGGAATATCAACCGGTCGACAAGCCAAGCAATAATCGCGGTTCTGGTGACGGTAATGATGGGTTCAAAAATAATGGTAGCGGCAATAGCAGATTCGAGGCCATGGATTACGATGAGGAATACTCGGATAATAGTGACATTGAGATAGACGTTCCGAGGGGTCGAAGGAGGGGTAATAAAAATGCTGGCAAAAAATTGCATATATTCCTCGCCATTTTGTTACTCCTACTTGGGTTCTTGTTTGTGTCAAACTTTATGAATGATCGTAGTGGAGGGAAAAAGGAATCATCTTCGTCCTCCGCTCCAAACTCCAGCTCGTCCAAAAAACCCACAAACAAGAAACTTCTTTCTAATGGCACTCACGATTTCCATCCGAGCACGATTATTGTGTCACTGGATGGGTTTCATCCTCATTATGTGAATAAAGACCTGACACCTAATTTGCATGACTTATACACGAACCATGCGTCTGCTCCGTACATGGTTCCATCGTTTCCATCATCAACTTTCCCGAACCATTGGTCTTTGGTCACGGGGCTGTACCCGGCCAATCATGGTATCGTTGGAAACACATTTTATGATCCAATTTTGAAAAAACAATTTTTCAACACCAAACCGGGCCAAAGCTTGTCATTGGATTGGTGGGGCGGAGAGCCCATTTGGCAAACCGCTGCATCCCAGAATGTGAAGACTGCTGTTCACATGTGGCCTGGTAGTGAAGCACCGTGGGAAAAAGGTGCCCCGATTGAAGTTGATAAGTATAATGGCACAGAAAAGCTGGATAAAAAGGCAAACAGTGTACTCAAATGGCTGGATCGAGGTGACATCGAAAGGCGACCCGAGTTGATGTTGACATATGTCCCTACAGTTGATTCGATCGGCCACAAGTTCGGCATCCGCGGCCCAGAGCTAAAAAAGGCATTAAAGGACGTTGACGAATTCGTGGGGTATTTTAGAGATGGTATCAGGAAGCGTAATCTTGAAGACATTGTTAACTTGGTCATTGTTTCTGACCACGGAATGGCACCAACCTCCAACGAGCGGATAGTGTTTTTGGAGGACCTTGTCGACCTTGACAAGGTGGAGCATGTTGATGGCTGGCCGCTAGTTGGACTTCGGCTGAACGAACAAAAAGATATCAGGCCAGTGTACGAAAATATCAAGGCACACCACCATGCCAACGATTCCAAAGCTTGGAACGTCTATTTGAGAGATGAGTTTCCCGAAGAATGGCACTTCGGCGGACAAAAATACGAATACAACCATAGAATTGCTGATTTATGGCTAGTCCCACAAGTTGGCTGGTCGATTACAACTCGGAAGCAAATGGAAAAAATGGGCGGTGTTTACAAACCGTTTGGCGTCCATGGCTACAACAATACTGAGGTTCTCATGCGTGCATTGTTCACTGCTACAGGACCATATTTTAAGGAAAATTCGCGATACCAACCGTTCGAGAATGTCAACGTTTATGGAATTTTGTGCGATACTTTAGGAATCAAGCCATCTTCCCACGACGGTGAGGACACTGTCAGTAAAGCACTCAAGCTTCTTCCAGAAAGCTGGATAGACACAGTACAGTATCCGAATGTGCAGTTTGACACAGAGGTTTTAAAGATTACTTCGACTTATGATGCATTGTATTCACAGGAAGTTGCAGGAGCTGATCAAGACGGAATAGCAACTCATACACTAAAAGAACCTGAGAGCGATTCAGATGAAGTAATTGATGGTCCACATGCGGCATCTGAAGTTGTTGACAGTAACAAGGACGCAAAAGAAGACAACAATGTAGGTTGGATTGACTGGTTTAAGAGTCATTGGGAGTCGGTTAAATGTTGGATGTCTAGCAAGCTGCATAAAGGGGACGACAGTGAGTAGTAGACACACACACGGCCACTTCAAAAATGTTGTTTTTTATATTATTTATATACACATTTATATATATCGTATTTGTTCGAGTTACAAATGTTGCCTAGAGCTTTGGTTTTGTACTCGCCATCCATCCAAATTCTAGTTTCTTATCCTTTCCACTGTCAATGATGACATTGATAACTGCAACAGAATTTGACTTGACTGCGTCAATTGTGGCCTGTTTAACTTCATTCAACGTTGATGCCAAATAACCTTTTGCTCCTAACGACTGTGCAAATTGATGGTATTTTGTATCGAGCTGTAGGGCCGTAGGAGGGAGTGGTTTTTTGTCCTGATTATCGTATGCGGCGGGATCGACTCCGTGGTAAACCCCTGAATTGTTCATAACGTAAATGATCATTGGCAATTTGTTGCGGACTGCAGTGTCCACTTCAATCGCAGAAAATCCAAATGCCGAATCGCCTTCAATGGCCACCACCAGATCATTTGGTTGTGCCTGCTTCGCGGCAATTGCATAGCCCATGCCAACTCCCATCGTTGCGTTGGTTCCAGCATCCAACCGGTTTCTTGGTCGATTCAATCCGAATGAAGTCCTAGAAATGTCCATGGTGTTTGCACCTTCCGATACATAAACGATATTTTGCGACTTTGGGACAACTTCTGCCAACGTATCTCTGATCGCTTTATATGCCGGCTGGTACTTGATTGGAGACTTTGGATCCTGGGTCGACTCTGTTTTGGTTGCTTTGTCGATATTCTTTTTTCGAGTTTCCGCTACAGTTTTGAGAGGTGCTGGCGCCTTGTACGAGCCCAATGCTTCCACCAGTTGGCTTGAAACTAATCCGATATCACCGACAATACCTAATCGCGGCGAACCTGCATTATTTCCAAGCTCTTCAGCGTGGATGTCAACCTGAATGATCTTAACATTTGGATTAAATTTGGGCGGCTCTCCATAGTGCAGAATCCAATTCAAACGAGCACCCAAGAGTAGAACGACGTCAGCTGACTTCAGAGCTGCAGAACGTGCCGCTGACATGTTCAACGGATGGTCATCAGGGATAACACCCTTACCCATTGGGGTTGGTAAAAATGGCATGTTTGTTTTGGAATGAAGGTTTCTGACTTCGTTTTCACATTTCCCATACGCAGCGCCTTTGCCAACAATCAATAAGGGGCTTTTGGCGTGCTTCAAAACATCCACTGCGGCATTGATTCTGGCTGGGTCAGCCATCATCTTTGGCGCAGGACCTGGATTTGGAAGCAACGTCAAATTCTCATTTTGTATACTTCCTTGAATGATATCTGCCGGAAGATCCAAGTAAGTACAGCCCGGACGCCCAAAGTAGGACGTTCTATAAGCTCTTTCCATCAGCGCAGAGACTTCAGACACAGAAACAGGCTGAGCGGCAAACTTGGTGTAGGATTCAACGGCCGATACTTGGTTAAGCTGTTGAAAAGCGCCCTTCGTCCGTTGGTGAGATTCGGACGAACCCGCTAGTAATAATACTGGGAATCCGTTGGCGCTAGCATTTTCAGCACCAGCTAACGCATGGATGACACCCGGTCCACCTACAACGAGGCAGACACCGGGTTTCCCGGTGAGATACCCATACGCACTGGCCGCGTAGGTTGCTGCCTGTTCATTTCGAAAAGCCACAAACTTGATCCCGATATCAATGCAAGCCTCGGCAACTTCAATCACTGGGATTCCAACAATGCCGAAGATATGTCGGACTCCCAGATTATACAGCGATTGTGCGATTACTTTGGAACCACTAACGTTAGTCATGATAGGGACTTGACGTGCCGAAATTTGTTGACTAACGGACTATTATATATTGCACCTAATAATGCAAAAAGACTAATGTGTGTGTGGGGTGCGGGCCGAGACTCGGATCGCGGAACGGCCCGAGAGCTCTACGCGTGCAGCAAAAAACAACCTCCGAGGAGGTATGCAGGTAGCCTCAGACGACCAAAAAAAAAAAAAAAAGTAAATGAGAGTGGCATTAGTCATCTTACTCTTACTGGGGCTGGCTTTGGCCAATACCGAGTCCATTCGGATAACAGGGACTAGTGATAGGGCTGCTGACACACCACCTTATCCGATTAATGCATATTTGATTGATAGTGAGAATTGGAGGAGAAAGACGGAGAGCATCCCTAAGGATGGTGAAAAATGGTATAAAATTGAGGGTGTTCGAGGGCAGCAGTACGAAGTACGAGTTTGTTGGCCTGCTTCTTCTCCCGGTGACTTTGCGTTAGTGTATGCGGAGGGCGGATTTGTCAAGGTTTCTCATTCTGGCCAATATTTCTCACATTTGGAATGGGTGATGAATAGGCCTGACGAAATACCATTTGAAATAATTCTTGATCCTATTATATGGGGAGTGTTACCGAAAGGTATTGTTGAAACAATTGGCTTTATAATTGCGGTTTTGATTGTTGGCTACTCATTTTGCGACGTTCCGTTCAAATTCGGGTTACTGTGAGCGTGTATTTAATATTATTTATTTGAGAGAATGGGCCAGCGCGTCGTATACTGAATGGCAATTATTATATGCAATGATTATATTATAAGCCAAAACGAGGATTATAGGGTTTAAGTTTGAAGCATGCGTGTTGCGTAGTACTAAACAAAACGTCTGCGATTATTTTCTGACTAGCATCGATCCGAGTGCAAGTTTGAACTGGCAAATAAGTACATATTGGCCGTGGAACGAACATGAAATGCTCACATGAACTGTGCACGTTCTGTGTTAAAAAAAAGAGGGGGAGAAAATAAATAAAAAGTACAAGGGGCAGGTTCTTAGTGAATCCGAAAATGGCGTGAGTACGAAATGTCCTAATCCGGGAATATTTTTTGCGGGCTATTGATAAGTTAGACAAATATTAATCCTTGAATTTCATACGGCACTTTCACTCTTGTCCAGAGGACAAAATATGGACATTTTGAAGTTGCCAAATGAACTGTTGGAAATTATCTGCTTTTACACCCCGCCAGAATGTCAGTTAAGTCTGAGGATAGTGTGTAGAAAATTAAAGTCCATGGTGGAAATGCATAGCCCTCATAGTCTGTGTTTGGGTTTCTCAATGGAGCCAGATAAGAGTAACACATTTGGCCTTGTTATAGGAACTAGAAGCCAGATCGATGGAAAATTGGAACCTGGGGAGTTTATACGCTCTGGGTTAAAATGCCACTATGTAACCGGTTCGGTCTTGGCCAAATACTACGATAACGGCCTCAAATTCTGGCTTGGTAGGCTGAAAATATTCCTTTCACAGAGTCCAAACAATTCCCTCGAGGAAGAAATATTCTACAAGTCGCTGCATGCAATGCTGAGATTCTTTGAACGGTTGGTCACATTGAGCAGATTTGATTTGGTCATCCGCAACTACTCATTGGATAGGCGGTATTTGAGAGAAACTATTACACTATTGAACGACTCTTACCTGGACTTTAAAGTGCACCTCTCCGTTTTGGGCCCAAATGGAGGAATTGCCTACCCTCCCCGGGAAAAGATAGTCTTTGGCGACACATTCTCGTCGTTAGAGTTCGCTAACAACCACAATGGGAACTTTGAACCGTGGAAATGGTTTGACTTTTCGACCGACTCCAAAATCTACTTGATTAAGGTTAACAGCGAACGGAATAAGGAACAATGGTGGAATTTCAATAAATTTCTCAAATGGGTCGGCAAGTGTCACAGTCTTCAAAAACTCATTCTATCCAGCGCCCGGTTTTACGTCAAGGAGGTCAAAGCAGGCCGCATCCCAGCAACACATGCAATCCGATTCTCCGATTGCATTGTGGAAGGGAGCGCGGAGAACCAGATCCAATGCACAGCAAATACCCTCGCCATAGATGACCCAGATGTTATCAAGTTCTTAAAGTTCACTGCACCGTATACCCTGCTGGTGTTTGAGAAAAGCAATGGTCAGGATCTGCTTTACCCCGTCAGTATTGACCTGACGGCACTCAAGACAGCTCTCGGCTATACGCAGGCGTTGACGTTGGGTCTATTGAGTACAATGCCATATAAGTTATTCCAGACGGAAGAATTCGGCAACAGTGCCATCAAGTATCTCAAGTTTGTGACTAAAGGGTTTCACCCTGAGAAGCTGGCAGTTATAAAAAGGTTGAAGCATCTGGAAAGCCTGAAGATGTTTATACATCTTAACGAGCCGGTTCAATTCGAACACACCAGACATTTGGTTAGGAAAATTGACATCTTTATAAAGGACCTTGCGCTCAGCTGTCCTCATCTATCACTTTTACAGGTCTATGGTCCGAGTTTTGTGCATCGATCATTGGAAAAGACGCATATCCAGAACATTCGGCAAAAGTGGATCTGAGGTCGGCAGCCCTGTGTGGCTCAGGTTTCACAATAACTGATCACTTGGGCTAATGGCCAAGATGTCACACTGCATGCTAGTACGCAATTCTTACTTGGTCTATAGCTGTGATACGCAGCAACAAACAGATTGCAACACGGACATTAACACATGCTCACTCTAGAACATTTTTTTTCGGTTTCCGCAATACAGACTGATTCTGACATCATACGTGATAATCGTCCTCACCCCGCATATTTTGGGAGAAGTTATATAGTAGGTTACAGCGGACCCCTTTTAAAAAAAATTATTGGCAGCAGTAATATGTGAAATATAATAACTCATGTATAGCTAATTAAAGCTGGGATCGCCTCCGTACTCTATGAAGTGTGGACG
This sequence comes from Blastobotrys chiropterorum, assembly GCA_030570055.1. Lineage (NCBI taxonomy): Eukaryota > Fungi > Ascomycota > Dipodascomycetes > Dipodascales > Trichomonascaceae > Blastobotrys > Blastobotrys chiropterorum. The sequence goes on from JAJLUK010000097.1 coordinate 25,308, forward strand.
CGTATCGGATGAGGCGTCGTGACAAGATGACGGGCGCATAGAAGCGGGCCTGTTTATATGGTGGCTGCACCGGGGATTCGATAGTGCAAAACTGCGCATTGCGGTTTTGTTTCTTTTTTTTTTTTTTTTTTTTTTTTTTTTTTTTTTTTTTTGGTCACAATCGTCGTGTCGACAAAATGAACACGGACACGTAAATAGCATTGTAATAAACAGTACCGTCTTCAACCTGTACCAATACATGTTCAACACCACATTATGCCCATGGTCGGGGTTAGGGTCGTTATCGATAAGATATCCGATGACGACCTGCGGCTGAATGTGGCAAAGGGATAAATAATAACGGCGCCCGGTTGTTTGTTGAGATTTTGGGGGGCAAAACGATAGATGAGATATGTGTCAGAGTCATGTGGCGCGTGAGTAACACATATTAAGGGGAGTTGTATAAATTTACAAATAAACCCCAATAATTATTTTTGTTCTTTACTTTTTTTTTTTTTTTTTGTTTCCTTTTTCTTTCTATTTTTTATATACAATTTTATCCTTTCTTTTTCGCCTATATTTTAACATCAGGGACACGAAGAGATATGAACCGTAATCCGCTTGAAGGTAAGTTGGAGATTGTGCTATACAGTGATGCTAACGCGGATATAGAATCTTGGATAGAACTAAATGGACAGGATAGAGCTGTGAATAACGATACTAATGAGGTGACAACTAACGTTGAGACATTTGAAGAAAGCGAATATATTGAGGAGGGAATATTGAATGATGGGAGTAGCATGGTCTTGTCTGATGGCGAAGAGACTGATGACGGTGTGTATACGCCAATGGAACAATCAGAAAATGATCTGGACCGATCGCTGAACACACTCATCAACGGAGACAAAGTGCTGGCAAATCGTAGCCCCAATACGCCCAGATACAAAAGTTCCAAAGTTACGTTGGAGTCATTACGGCTTGTAAATGATAACGATATTCGGACTGCATTCACCTCAGACGCGAGTAGCATTAGCAGCTCTGGAGGCAAGCGAAAGAGAAAGCCCAAGCCTAATGACCACAATCCGTTAGACCTGTCCTCTTCCATTGCTCTAGCAGCAGCAGCAGGAATTTCTATAGTCGCAGGACTCAGCTTCAGTGCTGGGTATGCTTTTGGGCGAAGATCCGTTAAAGTAGTAGCTTGAAAAGAACGACACAAAAATAAATCAACTTCTGCATCTCTTTCATAATATATATATCATATTAATTATATTTATGGCTTGCATCTTCCGGTGAATCTTGGATAGAGAGAGCAGTCTCTAACAGTAAATCTATCACAGAGCCAGGCCAAGATTCTTTCAGTACCCAAACCATAACCACCGTGTGGGAAAGTACCATACTTTCTTTGATCAGAGTACCAGTAGTAAGGCGATGGATCAATGCCCTCACGTTTGAATCCGGCAACCAACTCATCCAAATCGTCAATACGCATGGAACCACCAGTGATTTCACCAACGTTTGGCATCAAAACGTCAACGGATTCGGTCACCCGTTGATCATCATGGCACTTCTTCATGTAGAAAGATTTGATCTCAACTGGGAATCGGGTGAGGAAGATTGGCTTGCCGATGGTATCGGTCATCTTACGTTCGGCGGCCTCGGCAATATCGTCACCAAACTTGAACTTTTCGCCTTCTTCGTTTGGAACGCCGTGCTCGTTGAGCCATTCCAATGCATCAATATATTGCATACGCATGAATGGAGTCGATGGAGCCTTGAATCCTGGGTTGAGTTGTTGAACCAATGGACCAGCGATTGGATCAGCTAAAACCTTTTCAACAGCTCCGACAAGAACTCGTTCAATGTGGTCCAACATGTCGTCGAACGTCAAGAAGGCAAGTTCGGCCTCAATGTGGGTGTATTCGGACAAATGTCTACGGGTGTGGGATCGTTCGGCTCTGAAACTTTCTTGAATACAGTACACATCACCCAAGGCTGGACAACAGGTTTCCAAATACAGTTGGGAAGACTGGGTGAGGAAGGCTTCTTCACCGTAATACTTGAGTCCGAACAAGGTAGAACCACCTTCAACTTGTGTTTGCACCATACATGGCGGCGTGACTTCGAGCACGCCTTCGTCATCATAGACTTGTCTAATGCTTCTCAAAAGAGAAGCTCTGACCTTCATGACAGCAGAGATGGTTTCACCTCTCAAGGTCAAGTGACGTTGGTCCAAAAGGATGCTTGGATCAGCGTTTTCTTGGACTCTGTTAGTAATGGCTTCTTCACCAGATGGCGCAAGACCAACAATTTCATAGTAGTCAGCAGTAAGCTCCAATCCACCTGGAGCAGAGTGGCCCTCCGGAACTGGCGACAATTGACCAGTGATGGCAACAGTAGATTCCATGGTCAATTGCGACGTGGAGTAGGCATTGGCAAGGTCGCCCGACAGTACGCATTGCAAAAAGCCATATCCGTCTCGAAGGGTGATGAAAACAAGAGATTTTTGGGACCGTAATCGATGAATCCAACCTTGAACCTTGACTCTAGAGTTCTTGTTAGCAGCAGCATCCTTAAGCTTGATGGTCTTTGCCTTTGGCAAGGTCTCATCTTCCTTGATGACAATTTTCTTTGACGCCTCGATCTTCTTCGCTTCTTCAGCATCCTTAGCAGATTGGGCCTCAGCCGCCTTGGCTGCCTTTTCCACCTTCTTGGCAATACCGTCAGCATTCTTCTTGGCCTTTTTTAAGGCAGAAGCAGAAATCAGTTCGTATTGACCATCCTTAATGATAACGATGGGCGTTTCTTCTCCGGATTTGTAGACTGCAAAACCGGCCGAGGCATAAGGAGCGTCCTTACTTCCTCTATCGTCTTCGTCCTGGCCCTTTTCGGAATCAACAAAAACGGCCTTTTCTGGGATATCCGCAAGAGAAAGCCCTTCTACCTTTTTTTCCAATTCTGACATTTTGTGTATGTGTAGTTTTAAAAGTGGAAGTGAAAAAAAAAAAAAAAGTACACCACGCTATTTTTCAGTCATACTCGAACACAACATGGTCGGTCTCCCGGAAGCCACTTCCGATACACCTCCCCCGCAGCACATTTGAGTATTAGTCTGGATATTACAGTCTGTTCCCCTGATTTTAAATGCATAATGTTCAAGTTGTTATAAAATCAGTTCTATTAATTAACATAATTTCTATAGGATTTTGAATAAATAGGTTTAATTTGCGTATTTCGAACTGGCCCTGATCTTTTCTCCGTTGCGATAGAAAATGACCGGGATAGAGATCATGGCGACACTAGCGAATCCGAGAATTGAGCATCCCCATCCAACTGGGTAGTTTTCTGATCCCGTGTTTGTATATAATGCTTTGGCAAACAATGGGAATGCTGCGGCAAGGAGTGCTCTGAATAGGCCATTTCCAGCAAACACGGATGCCTGGAAACGAGGGAATGAGAATGCAAGATAGTTGAACAAACACTGGAAGGAGACGAATGCGGCGCTGCCATAGATTGTGCTTCCAACAAGTGGACCAATCCAATGGGCTGACGGTGTGGATGCCCAGGCAAAAATGAAAATGCCGATTGGCTGGAAAATAGCACCTGCAATGGTAGTTGGAAGAAACACTTCCGGTGGAACTTTCTCACCTCGTTCCATCGGGTCAATGTACGATCGCTTGAGTGCCGGTAAATATCCAGCACATCCAATGAGGATACCGATCATGATAGATATATAGCCAACGCCATTTTCAACTGTATTGAACCCATGAATATCGACAAAGACCAGTGGGAACGCCTCGAACCAAAGATACATTACAGCGTAGATGAGGGAAATGTAAACGTTGACCAGGAAAACGACTGGCTCTCGGAATGAAATCTCAATTGGTCTGTACAGTGTATCAATTGCAACCTCTGATGGATTCATCTCGGAAATTTTGATATGACCTTCAGAAATGATTTTCGGGTTTTGCGCCCGCTTTTGAAGTCGTTTCGCCTTTCTATAGAGCAATGTTGCCTCGGAAGACTCTGGGAAAAAAAAGAATAAGACAACAAGACAGAACCCGTTCAAGATGAGCAGAAACCAAAACGTCCATCTCCAGCTCACCTCTTGTGCAAGAGCACCCCCGATTAATGGACCCAATGTCGGCCCGCATACTGCACTGATCCCCCAAATTGCAAGGCCTTGTGGGATTCGGGGCTTTGTAATAACATCTCCAACCGAAGCTGCTCCTGTGGCCAATGCGGGTGAGGCGAACACACCAGCCAAGAATCTCAACACAAGCAGTGAAGCGATATTTGTAGCCATGGCAGTGGGGATTTGAAGAATTACAAAAATGAATAATGTAACAATGTAAATATAGACCCGTCCAACAGCTGGATGTTCGGATAGCGGAGAGAATACCATTGGCCCGATTCCATATCCCACAATGAATAACGACAGTGGTAGATATGCCACGGTCAATGATACGTTAAACTCCTCCACAATTGCCAGCACACCGGGTATGTAGACTGAGGACCCAATGTAAATCGATGTGGTTAGCAACCCGACCTGAAGAATGAAGAGGACCTTTTTGTAAAATGGCCAATTTTTAGGATTTTCTGGATCATCGGGCCCTTCCCAATCCACGATGATATTTCCGTCTTCTTTCTCAAGTTCAATTGTAGACTCTCTAGGAGGCTCACTATCGGTTAACTTGTCTTCCTTTATTAGTCTAGTAGAACGTTGCAGATATTTCTCCGGGAGAACGTAGTCAGCCTGCTCTTCTGGGTGGCTGAACACTTTCTTCCCTGAAAGGTGGTACACAATCCTCCCGAAGAAACTGTCTCTAACGAAGACGGGTGCTGTCATTGGAACTCGGTTTACTTTTCGGACCGTATTTGTATAACTCTACACACTGCGAGTTGCCCAAGTGACTATTTATATTATGTATCTTTGCGGTGCAAGAAAAAAAAAAAATCCCACTTTTTGATTTGTAAGAAAAGGCTGTTAGGTGGGTTGTTGCACATACATCCCGTTCAAAGTTTCCGTAATTTTTCGTTTTGTTTCTTTTTTTTGCTCGTAGCCGTGAGGCTCGCGTGTCGATCACAATGCCAAAAAAAAAAAAAAAAAAAAAAAAAAAAAAAAAAAAAAAAAAAAAAAAAAAAAAAAGAATAAATCGTAGGAATTAATGCCAGTGGAGATTTTATTAGAAACTGTCCTGGTTCAACGATAGTGTTCCGTTTGCGATGTAACGCACACCTGTTCCTACTAATATTTCACAGTAACTTTTATGGGAAACTTCACACTTCCGCCCAAAAAATTGCGACAATCCTTATGTACTGTTTCGGAAATTGTTAGTAAACTACGCCGATCGCTGCACGTTCGGACGAACCGTATTATCTCCGCGGACAGTTATCTCCGAGAGAGATTCACAGCGGCCATAAGACAGCTAGATGGCTAATCTAGCGTTAAAGTGAATAGAGCAATCGATTCTGTACAGGTATTTCATTACTACGGCAGTTAATTGGCATACTTTGAGCGGGCACGCAACTTTGGACCGTTCAGGTAAAATGCAACCGGGATTAATATCATGGCAGTATTGGCAAACCCGAGAATGGAACATCCCCAGCCAACTGGGAACTTTTCTGATCCGGTGTTGGTGTAAAGGGCTTTAGCAAACAAGGGGAAGGCTGCAGCCAACCCTGCTCTAAATAAGCCGTTTCCAGCAAAGACAGACGCCTGATAGCGTGGGAAAGAGAAGGCCAAATAATTGAACAGGCATTGGAAGACAACAAACGCTCCAATCGCAAAGATGCTTGCGCCAATCAAGGGAGCGATCCAATGCGCAGAAGGAGTGCCGGACCAGCAGAAAATGAAAATGCCAACGGGCTGGATGACCGCCCCAACAATGCAACTTGGAATAAATACTTCAGGTTGTTGCCACTCTCCCTTTTCCATGGGAACAGTAAACTTTTTGTGGAGTACAGGCAAATAGCCACCAGCGCCAATCAGGATACCAATCATAATGGAAACGTAGCCGACACCAGTCTCAATATTGTTAAAACCGTGGATCTCTTGGAACACAATGGGGAATGCCTCAAACCAAAGGTACATGATTGCGTAGATCAGGGAAATGTAGCAATTGACAAAGAAAACAACTGGTTCGCCAAAGGCAATAACAAAGGGTCTCCATAGGGTTTCGATGGCAACTTCTTTTGGTTGCATTTCGGCAATTCGAAGATGACCTTCGGACGTGACCCTGTCGTCCTCGGTCCTGCGCCGTAGCCTCTCGGCCTTGCGATAGAGTAGTGTAGACTGAGATGATTCTGGGAAAAAGAAGAATAGAAGCGTTAACGTAAACCCGTCTAAGATCAGAAGGAACCAGAAGGTCCATCTCCAGCTGACCTCTTGAACAAGCGCTCCACCAATCAATGGGCCCAGCACAGGACCACAAACAGCGCAAATCCCCCAAGTCGCAAGTCCTTCGGGGATTCTTGCCAGGGTAATAACGTCACCAACAGAAGCGCCCCCAGTAGCAAGGGCTGGAGATGCAAAGAACCCGGCCAAAAACCTCAGGATGATGAATGACCCAATATTCTTGCATAGAGCTGTCGGAATTTGCAGAACGACAAAGATGAACAACGTAGCAATGTAAATATAGACTCTTCCAATGGCCGGGTGTTCAGAAATAGGAGAGAAAATCATTGGCCCGATACCATAGCCCAGGACAAACACGGACAAGGGCAAATAGGCGACGGTGAGAGACACATTGAATTCTTCAACAATGTCCATCACACCGGGAAGATAAATGGACGAACCAATATAAATAGAAACCGTAAGCAAACCAACTTGAAGAATAAATAATACCTTTCGTAGTAATGGCCAATTCTTTGGGTTTTCTGGGTCGTCAGGACCCTCCCAATCCACCAATATTTGGTTGTTATTTTCTTCGTTGTTTATCTCTACTGTTTGTGTTCGTTGGATTTCTGTAGACGCACCGTCCCCCTCGTCCTCATTATCATCATCTTTTTTTTCCACTTCAATTGTGGCAGAGGCACTCGCTGATTGTTGCTGCGGAAGCAGATATTTGTTTGGAATGACATAATCCGGGCTATCCTCAGGATGTGCAAACACCTGGTGGCCAGAAATATGATAAACAAGTCTTCCGAAAAAGCTATCCCGAATAAAGTATGAAACCATAGTGCGGGATGGGATTCGTCAGGCTCTTTCAGTTTTGTCGTGAAAACCACACGGCGGACATCACACAGCTATTTATAGTTAACTGCTTACAAATGCACCCTAGCTAACTTTGCCATCCATCGTCTGCCTATCGCAGCACCGACTGGCTCTCAGTCGCATCGCCGTTTTTCCACACCTACTGAGCAATCCGAGACAAGTATGCAGGTGCTGACTCACTACTGAGACATCGGTCCCCCGATGGACATGGTGATGGTATGTCCGACTTTTTAAGTCCGATGAAAAACGCGGCTGACTCCGACATCGTGGGGCGTGCGCAGAGATATGGCACTTGTTCGTTAGGAGAGTTCGCGTTGGATTGACCAATTCTTTTGGTAAATGAATGAACAGCCCAAGTTATATGGTGTTATCTATGTAGATATCAATTGCCCGCTAAAATCCTACGAGGCGTTATGAGTACAACTTTTTCATAACGAGCAGTTTTCAGCCGTTGTTTTGGACCCTTATGTGGTTCTTCTAGTAGGTTCCACACATAGAGCTATCCGACAGCGCATGCATATGTTAGCCACACGGTGCGCAGCCTCATCCATTACTAAGCGGATTTTGGCTGACGATTCGAGCCCAAGCGGCTTACACGTAACCCGAACATGCGGTAACTGTGGCCAAATACGGAAATGCGGTCGGTCTTTTACCCTGTTAGTATACAGTCATTCTATTTCCACACCGCAGTTTATTTGGTTTCCCTGGTTTGCCGGCTGTTTCGCCACAAAACCAGTTTTGTCCTCGATCAATACTAAAATAACAATTTGCATGTGAGATACTCGGAAATGTTCAAATACCCCTTTAGTTTTGCCACTTGTACATATACCCCCGTTTAAGCTAGCAAAACCTCGCTTTTTTATCACAACTCTATATACCGCGTGTTAGACCTGATACGTCCATTATTCATTTTAACACCGTATGCGGTTTGTTTCTTCAAACGCAAAACGTGATCCTGCTGACCAAATGCGTACTCGAGTGCATTTATACCTAGACTAGTTCCTTTCTAGAAAGGGGCTCCCGCACGGCATAAACTATCCCCGGACTGGCCCGAGGATTGTTGTGCCTCCCTCGGGCTGTCCAGCCGCTTCTTCTTTCTCCGGAAAAGAAGCAAAAAAAGACAGCTCCGCAATGCGGAGGGTGTGAATTCCAATTCTTTTGCTTTTCTTGAAAAAACGCCGCCCGCAGGGAATTTACCGTCCTCTGAATAGTTAGTGTGCCACATGCGGCTTCGTTTCTCCAAAACGAGTCAAAAGGTAGCTTCCCTATACAGAAAGCGCGTATCCCGGTCCTTTTTACTTTTTTGAAAAGAAGTGTGCTCACAAGGCATTCCCGCTCCTCCAGTGGCCTCTTTTTTTTTTTTTTTCTAGAAGAAGGTTGCTCTTTTGTTTACCAATTCATGCACGTAACAACACGTGTGTCTGAGACTATCAGCGGACGGGGCAATTGAAGCCTCAGCCGATTTCCACATCCTCCTTCGTCGCACCTTCATCAGCCGCGATCACCACAGTTGAAAAAAAAAAAAAAAAAAAAAAAAAAAAAAAAAAGGTTATTCTGCGGCTCAGTTGAAATAATATCTAATGCATGGATCTACAGGGCTCTAAAGCTTAAAACTAGAGTGAACTATCTGCAGGGGCATTGGTTTCTGACTATCCAGTGCTGAGAACCAGTGGAAACAAACCCGGTACCGGTACCTGTGTCTCGCCAACTATTGGCTCACTGTGATCCCCGAAAGGCTGCTTGGCCGAAAGCTGCCCGTTACGCGGGGCTCGTTGGCCGAAATTATTATTTTTTTTTTATTTTTATTTTTTTTTTTTTTTCGTCCCAATGCCCAATGCGTACATAGTTCCGCTCTCCATCATATTTCCTTCACGGGTGACCCATCATACAACACAAAACCCAGTCACACATAATTTTTCATTTTTTTCTTAGTTTTTTCGTCTTTTACTTTTTTCCTTGACTACGTACAGCTCCACATTTTGCTTTCGTTTGATTCTATATAGTACAAGAACAAGCGATAATGACACACGTTGATGGACTCGCGGAAGAAATCGCCCAGTTGTCGGTTTCGCACGTTTCTGTGGAAAATAACGCCCAATGGGAGGAAGTCTTACAATCCCATGATCCAGGCTTTGAATACGCTTTAACTAAGGTTCTAGTGTTCAAACCAAAGACTCCAAAGTCCCAGTCGCCAGTTCCATTAGTACTTGTCAGTTTGAACGATACCAAAGCACCATCAGGTGCCCTTGCTAAAGCAGCCGGTGTTAAAGAACCACGACTAGCATCTCCTGACTTGATTTCTGAATTTTTCAACGGATCCGCACCTTACGACCTCTGCGCTCTTTCCCTAACCAAGGAACATGCGTCCAACGTCAAACTTATTGTCGACTCCAAGATTGCTTCGGGAAATCAGAATATCGCGGTTCACACGAAATCTTCCTCCGACACTGCATTTATTACCGGTCAGAAGCTGATGGACTATTACCAATCCATCGGTGTCGAGCCAATTGTGGTTGACTTTGATGCCGAAGTTAAGTCGGCACCAGCTCCTTCCGTCTCAAATACCAACCCACCTCCATCCGGTAAAATTGAAGGCGCAGCATTGATCGGTATCACCTCTGATAAGGAATTGGACTTTCCAGGCTGGTATCAACAAGTTCTCGTGAAGGGTGAAATGTTGGAATACTACGATGTGTCCGGCTGCTACATTTTACGCCCGGCATCTTTCAACATTTGGGAAGAAATCCAAAACTACTTTAACGCTAAGATCAAGTCCATTGGTGTCAAGAACTGCTCTTTCCCAATGTTCGTGTCGTCCAGGGTCTTGGAACGGGAAAAAGATCACATTGAAGGCTTTGCTCCAGAAGTCGCATGGGTCACCAAGGCCGGTACCTCTGATTTAGAAGAGCCAATCGCCATCAGACCAACTTCCGAAACCGTCATGTATCCGTACTACGCCAAATGGATCCGATCCCACCGTGACTTGCCTCTACGTCTTAACCAATGGAACTCCGTCGTTAGATGGGAATTCAAGCATCCTCAACCATTCCTTAGAACCCGTGAATTCCTCTGGCAGGAAGGCCATACCGCCCATTTAACTTATGAATCTTCTTATGAAGAAACCATTCAAATTCTCGATTGGTACGCCGATATTTATAAGGAACTTTTGGCCGTCCCTGTCGTTAAGGGTAAGAAAACTGATAAGGAAAAGTTTGCCGGTTCCCAATTCACCACCACTGTTGAAGGTTACATCCCTACGACCGGTCGAGGTATCCAAGGTGCCACTTCTCACTGCTTGGGTCAGAACTTTTCCAAAATGTTCAACATTACTGTGGAGAACCCAGAGGGCCCAGAAAAGCCAAAGATTCACGTCTGGCAAAACTCTTGGGGTCTCTCGACCCGTGTTATTGGTGTCATGGTTATGATCCACTCTGATAACAAAGGTCTTGTGCTCCCACCAAGAGTTGCAGAAACACAATCCGTCGTTATTCCATGTGGTTTGACCGCCAAGACTACGGCTGAACAAAAAGCTGCTGTTATTGATGGCTCCAAGAAGGTTGAAAAGGCTCTGGCTGATGCAGGCGTCCGCGTTACCGGTGACTATAGAGAAAACTATTCTCCAGGTTGGAAATTTTCCGACTGGGAATTGCGTGGTGTTCCATTGAGAGTTGAGTTTGGTCCAGCTGATTTGAAGAAGAATCAAATCACGGCTGTCCGTCGTGACAATGGCGATAAGTGTGCTATCCCAATGGACCAAATTGCTACGAAGGTTCCAGAATTATTGGCCATGATTCATCAAGATCTTTATGATAGAGCCAAGAAGTCATACGATGATCACGTTATCGAAGTCGACAAGATTGAAGACTTTGTCCCAAACATGAACAAGAAGAATTTGTTGATGGCTCCATTCTGTGGTAAGGAAGCGTGTGAAGATGACATTAAAGAAAGAACTTCGAAGAGTGAAGGTGACGAAGATTACGACGAACGCGCCCCATCGATGGGTGCCAAGTCCTTATGCATTCCATTCCACAAGGAAAAGCCTTCTCAAGGTGTAAAGTGTGTTGGCTGTGGCCAACAAGCCGAATTTTACACTCAATTTGGTAGATCTTATTAGACGAGACATATACCTAATTAATTAATGACTGGATGGCTCACAGTAAACGAAAAGCGGAAAAGAAGCGCATTAAAAGAGCTACTTGTTCGCAGGTAAACCTTTGTTTACCTCCTGCCTATTTGGGTAAAGTGATGGGAGATCGCACAGCCGCAGCAGCATCTCCACTTCCCTTTATTTCTATTGAAACCCCCCATCGAACTTTTTTCTTCACCACTCATGCGGAAACTGACTGATATCAGTGCACGCCTTCAAAGGCAGGCCCTTGAAGGAGACAGAACTGGTCATTACAGTATAGTGGTTGAGCTGCTGGACATCTCCGCCCCTAAAAACGCCCTCCGTGGACGCAAAGTCGATTGCATTGTGTCTGATCATAGTCTTATTGATAAGGTTTGCGAAGCGCAGTCTATTGACAAAATTGTTGACAAGTTCCCAAACTGTTTTCGACTCACTTTTTGGTGTCCTGATAATCGCCAGCCTCTGGCGTCGGATGAAAGTGACGATGATGAAGATAATTCAGATATTGTCAGTCAGGTATTTGAAAAATTCTCTGTGGGATCAGTTATTCGGATCAACCATGTTGTATTTTTCATTGAAAAGCCAGAAATGAAAAAGAAAAATTCAAAATTCTATGCAACGGCCTTGGCTAATGATTCTCAGCATATCCAAGTTTTGGATAAATCCGATGGCAGAATTCTGGAAATGGCTAGACGAAAGGAAATTGAACAAGAAGCAAGTCCTGTTGCAACCCCACCAGCCGTTAATGAACCAGTAGATGAGATACTTGGGCTGAAAACTCCAACCAAGAGTAGATTGGACTTTGGGATGGCCACGCCAGTTACGAGCCACAAGGACAATAAGCGTGCGGGCCCAACCACACCTCCAGCTGACTCAGACCAGTCACTTCTTACTCCATCGACGAAACGGAAGCGCAAGTTACCAAACGAAGAAGCGATAGACGAACCAGGTTCAAAGCGAAGACGCACATTAAACATTTCCTTAGTGTCCGAAAGCGAGGATTCTGACGATGATGATATTGATATAACTCAGTTGCGGCCACTTGACAAATTTTTCAAAGAACCTGAAGGAGGGAATTCTGCCAGGACTTTAGAAGACGAGATGTTTCCAATTTCACAAAAGCATCATGACGAACTAATTAGGAGTGAAACTGTGTTTGATGTTGATCACTCAAATTTAGGACAGGCGGATTGGGATGATAGCGAACATATGTCGAGTACAGAATCACCTGGGACGCAAGTTACAAACGTAACGACAAAAATCCTCCATCGGGCATTTTTACATCCGCCCAAATCTATCGAACAGTTAACCAGTGGTAGATTTAGAGATGGCGGTAAATATCAAATTTTGGGAAAACTAATTGGATATCATCCTCATAGAGGGAACTGGATTTTCAAAAACGAAGACGGCGATGCTTCCGCCCATTTTACTTTGACCTTACAAGAGGATTTCAAATCTATTGATGTGGTTTATGATAGCAAGGCCGCTTTAGAATTTCTTGGTATCAATCAGGAAAACCTCAACATGGATATGGTGGCTAAAATCATGGTCCCATTGGAAAACGAGTGGATTAAAGTTTGCCTCGTTGCAGAGAAGGATGGTCCGGCGTCCACGTTTACTGGCTTTGGCTGTTGTACAGTAACGAAGGTAATTGAATACTAATTTATATATATTGCAATACGATTCATTTCGTTAACAAAAGTTTCGTTGGATGGTGTTGTTCCATGCCCGGTCAAACACTTCTCTTTCGCCCTCATAGGCTTTTAACGTGTTTCTCACGTAGAAATTCTCTCGATCCGCAGTCATTTTAGAGTGTGTTATCAATTTGATTTGCCAATCGTCCCGTCCCAGGGTCAGCTCCCAGTCACTGGAGCACTCCGCCGATAGTGGATCATCAGATTGGATGGTCCAGTTATTCTTGTTAATACTGCCGTATTCCATACCGTTGTGAGACAGCTTGAGGCTCCCCTCGTCAGAAAGGTCCTCAATCTTCCAAACATTGTTGACAGAGTCAAACTTGACTTGTCTATCTCTATGAGCCTGTCGCAAGACCTTCTTTGGGATTTGCTGATAGATTTCTGACTCTCCGAACTCAACCTTCGGACCACTGTAATCATTTTCAATGGTAGGGAGCTCCAAGTGGGAGCCAGGATGAAGAGATAGCGACGGCGTTTCAGCCAGTGGCCAGGCAGACGGCCAATCAGTTGGAGAAAGCGCCACTTCCAATCTGTTGCCCTTCTGAATCTTAGTTCCAAGAACGTCCAAATCAATAGTAACGTCGTAAACTTTTCCGGGGATCAACGGTTCTGGGAATTCGTGAGACTTACGGTGTGACAAATTGAGAATGCCCCAGCTGATGAGAGTACTTTCTCCTCTATGTTCTCCGTCTGCCTCAGGGAATTTTTCGCATAATCTCACCGACAAAAACGCATTTGGCTTGTCAGAAGAGACTTTAGCGTGGAATTTAGGGAAGCCTAGTAGGCTGATGTCTTCTTTCAATGGTTCCGAGGTGAAAATGAGGGCCTTGTTCTCTAATTTTTGATCGGCGGCGAAATCTCCTGGTTGACCGAATGGACACCATGTTCCTCGGAATAGTCCGTGGTCCTGTGCGAAAGAAACAACTGGTATCTCTTCCTTTTGTGACCTGGAATCTTTACAAAGGGTCAAATCCTCAGAGAGATAGAAGCAGGACTCCTTCGTAGGTGGGTAAGAATCGAATCCAACCCATCTTCCCTCACGAACTTGATAGGTCTCGGCAGGAGTGGCAGACTCTTGAATAAACGCAGAAAACTTTGGATTTTTGTATTGGTCCTTCTTGCCCTTGAGATGCTCATCCCACCATTGAATGTGGGTTTGTAAGAATCCAATTTCCGGGCCTGGGGATGCCATTTCTGGAAAGTCATGTACCCATGGTCCAATAATGGCCTTGACGTTTGGCAGATTATTCAACATGCGGAAGACTGCATTGGTATAGCCGTCTTTCCAGCCGCCTACAGCCAAAACGGGAATGTCGACTTTACTATAGTCCTCACATACCGATCCATGTTGCCAATATTCATCACGCGTTTGATGTTTCATCCACTCAATTACGTTGGGCGGAGTGTTCAATCTGTCAAACCAATTCTCTCTCCAGCTGTCTCCCACTTGTTGCGGGTCTTGCGGTCTCGCATGATATGCAAACATAGTAGAGGCCCACCACATCATATCTGATGCCAAAACAGTGCCACCTCTGTAATGAACGTCATCAGCATATCTATCATCAGTCGAGTGGATCGTGATGATGGCCTTTAAGGCCGGATGTTGACGGGCCGCAATTTGCAGCCCATTGAACCCACCCCAGGACTTGCCGAAGATACCGATGTTACCGTTGGACCAAGATTGTTTGATGATCCAATCAAAAACCTCAAGGGCATCATCTTGTTCCTGTTTGAGATACTCGTCTTTTAGCCATCCGTCAGAATTCCCTGATCCTCGGATATCCACTCTAATACTGGCATAGCCAAAAGACGCAATGTACGGATGACGAACCGAATCCCGAATGGCAGTAAAATCTCCCTTCCTATAGGGCAAATATTCCAACACCGCCGGAAGCTCACCGTCCTTTGCATCCATGGGCATCCAAATGGATGCTGCGAGTCTGGAGCCGTTCTTCAATGGAATCCACACATTCTCAATCTTCTTAATCTTGTGTGGAAAGTCAGTTCTAACGTTCTTGTCCAAGGGAACATCGAACACCATTTTGTTTTACTTTTTCGTATATTCTCAATGAGTCGACCCCTCCTATTATTTTAATACCTATACCGGGCCCGACGAAATAAAAATAAATTATAATCCAATCCCACGGGAAAATAAAAAAATAAATAAAAGTCCAAAAGCAATTATGTCGTGTAAGGGCTAATAACGGTTTGCGGAATTAGGTTCCCGCGAGCCATCACCATCATCACTACTGTGTAAGTTAAGTAAAGGCGAGTAGAGCTCCCACGGCCGTTCGTTGAGTTTTAACGTGGGCGTTGCGCGCGCAAATCACCCGAACCGGCAAGTCTATCCCCTCCTCCGGTCCTCCCCCCACAGGAAATATGCGAGGTTATGCAGCCAATATGAACGGCGCTGTTGTGAGGCAGCCGATTATTGTAACGGCCATGGAAATGAATTGTGACCTCTTGGCACTTGTTGTGTGGTTATGTGTGGCATAAAGGCCGTAATTTCATAATCAGAGTTCTTTGGAGGGCACACTTGGGTCCACCAAATTCTCTGTGCTGGTCGAAATCAACCCCCCTATCGAAAGATTGGGTCCGATTAACCCTATATGGTAATTCGGCGTATTCATCTTTCCGGCAACGCTGAAATATCTCATGGCGATCACTGTTTTTAGGCTTTCTCCATTGTATCGTTTTGAAGCTTAAGAGGCTCAAAAAAAAAAAAAAAAAAAAAAAAAAAAAAAAAAAAAAAAAAAAAAAAAAAAAAAAAAAACGGCACTACATTAATCCGGTGTTCCAAAGGGGGAAAATAGTTGTGCCGCACACCACACGGCGTAGGTTAAAAACGATGAAAGACGAGACCCTTTTTTTTCTTTTTCCTATCGTTTTTTATCTGCGGACGTCGGCTAAACGCCGTAGCAGGTAAATGGGAAATCCACAACGATAGGAGAAAGGGGTGTTGGAGGGGGTCCATGGGTCGATCTATCGAACCAAAAGTGCACTCCTGCTTCAATAACTAAGAAACTCAAAAATCTGAAGCAAGATCGATTTTTGGGTAGCCGAAAAATTCATCCTGACAAGATAAAATGCAACGACCACACTGCCTGAAGACGCGGAGATCCTCTCTCCGCAATGCCTTATGATATAAGGCGCCAACCCTGGGTCGGATTGTTTCCATTTCGGGGCCCAGGCAATCCCACGCAAAATGCATGATATCACCAGACAAATGCGCCATTTAAATGCACACCCCCATCCGTCTTTTCTTACAATTCTTCCATTGACATTACTCTCAGTATGGGTGCAGCTGATAATATTGAGGAAAAAACTGTTGGCCCTGCGGACGATGTTTCCGTCACCAGTGTGGCCAAGGGGGACATTCAAACGAAGCGAGTGCTTGGTATGTTTGATGTTCCGACCCAAGAGCACACTGAAAGAAAGCTCAACGGCCGTCAGGCACAGCTATTCGCCCTTGGAGGTTCAATTGGTACTGCGCTGTTTGTCACAATTGGCACTCCATTGTCCAGTTCGGGGCCTCTCCCGTTATTCATCATGTACTCATTGTGGTGTACTGTGGTCTTTTCAACGTCGACCTGTCTTGCTGAGATGACTGTCGACCTGCCCGTGGATAGTACGTGGATCAAGTACATCACTCGTTACGTGGACGAGTCAATCGGCGTAGCCAATGGTTGGAATTTTTTCCTCGGAGAATGTACCCTGGTGTGCTTTGAAGTCACAGCAGTGTCGGCAGTTTTGGAATATTGGACAGATAAAGTGCCCAAGTGGGTGCCTGTTGTGGCTCTACTGCTCATCTATTCCGGTTTGCAAATGGTCAGTGTAAATATCTACGGTGAAGTGGAATTCTACTGCAGTCTGGGAAAAGTGTTGCTAATCACAATGCTCATCTTTTATGCCTTCTTCACAATGGTTGGAGCGAACCCGTTACGATGGGTTTATGGGTTCCATTACTGGAATGACCCCGGAGCAGTCGTGGATTATCGGCAGGACGGCGGTTCCGGTCTGTCATATTTCGAGGCCTTCATATTCGCAGTGACAAATGCATGTTATGTCGTGGCTGGCCCAGACTATGTTGCAATCGCAGCAGGGGAGGTCAAGAACCCGAGAAAGGTGATGCCTAAAGTATTCAATGCAGTTGTGTATCGTCTACTTTTCTTCTTTGTGCTAGGTTCCTTGGCTGTTGGAATTGTCTGCCCATCGAACGCCGAGGGGCTTCTGTCGGACGGCCCAGGGGCTGCTGTCTCGCCCTACACAATTTCGATGGATATTTTGAAGATCCCGGGGTTGCCACATGTGGTCAATGCGCTAATCTTGACCACAATCTTCTCCTCAGGAAATAACTTCTTTTATTGCGCTACTCGAACGCTGCTTGGAATGGCCCAGGAGGGCAAAGCACCTAGCATTTTCAAGTTGTGTTTGCCAAACGGTGCTCCGATCACATCCATGATGGCGGTCAGCGCAGTTGGTTGTCTTTCGTTTTTGCAATTGAGCAATAATACTCAGGTGGTTCTCAATTGGTTTGTTAGACTGTCAAGCTGTTCGCTCCTGATCTACATGACGCTGATTGATGTCGCCTATATCCGATGGAGACAGGGGCTCAAAGCTCAAGGAATTGACTATTATCAACTTAAGTACCGATACCGATGTTCCGGTTACGTTGTCTGGTACGCACTGGTCATGAATTTTACTCTCATCTTTCTCCAAGGCTACACAGTCTTTAAGCCAGGTAATTGGGACCCCGCCACATTTGTTTTTTCCTATTTTATGATTTTCTTTGTGGTGTTTGTTGCCATTGTATGGAAAACACTACAATATATCCGTGGGGAACCATTACTTATTCGGCCGGAAACTATGGACTTGCACACCGGAAGAGATGAAATCGACCTTCACGAAGCAACTTTGGTTGAGGAGCCACCAAAAACTGTAATTGATAAAATTTTGGCATGGCTGTTTTAATCTTTCTCTAACAAACTAACAAATGTAACGGCATGTAATGTGATATTAAATTTTGATCTTTGACAAGGTCTGTATATATAAAGCTAATGGAACTACTAATTATTGGGAGATTTAGATGCAAATGGATAAACTTCCATTTTTCGCGGCTGAATCTTGCTATCGAATCACACTCGAATCAATACCCATATATGCATACACATTAGCTAGAAGAATTTGACTATAATACAAGCAATGTTCTCCAGAGCAAGTTAGTCCTGTTTCCGGTTGACCCATTCATTTAAAAAGGATAACGACACCGACCGTCTGATAACTGAAGAATGCAGGTGAGGTTTGTACAGGAAAGACACTTGGCCGACGCCCTCGTTTTTGAGGTAATCCACTGCCACGTGGTAATTAAGCCCAACTTGTGCAATTCCATGAGAGTCATCACTTAGACAAAATTCGCCACCACAAGATTTGATCTCCTGAACTATTTTATTGGACGGATACGGGTGTTTCCATCCCTTTCTGACGGCGGCTGAGTTGGCCTCAAATAACGACCCAATTGCACTTGCAAGTTTAATATTTCTGCCAACTTTGTCCCAGACTTCCTCATTGGCGATGAGGTCTTTAAGATGATCAGGACAAAATAGCAAGATGAGATCAAAATGCCCCACAACATCCGGCCGCATAGCCTTTAACATGTCATATTGATCATCAAAATAAACTTTGAATAAAGCGATAGTGTCTTTAACCTCATCACCAGTCGAACTAACAGAGTTTCTAGCCTCGAACCATTTTTGTTGTGAATAATCAATCGGAATCGTATTCGTGTGGTGAATCGATCCTACGATCATATCCAAATCGTAGTTTTTTTTCAATTTTTCGACGTAGCCAAAGTACCGATCGTCGATCCTTTCGGCCTCCATTCCCACTAATAAATTAATTTGCTCATGCAACTCCCGCTGCAGTCTCTTCGCATGGTGGTAGTACTGGTCGAACTTTTGCTCCAAAATCTCCACTGTGTCATTTTGCGCAATCTCCTCTGGATATAAGTGGTTATAATCCAAACGAGGCATATGTTCTGTCAAGCAAAACACACGAAACTGACGACGAATCGCTTCCTGAACAATATCATCTAGATGGTCTTTAGCATGCTCGACATAATCGCCGCTATGAGAATGGTGCGAATGCATGATTTGTGTTTTGTATGTACGAAACTACAACCAAGTTTATACGGCAGGACACAATTTTTATGAGTAATCGGTTTTCCGCACAAAGTCCGCATTTCCGACGTTGCCCGCGTTGTCTCGCGGCGAAACAGTCCGGTAATGCCGGCGGACATGACAGCAAACGGGCACAAATTTGCTCCAACTACAAGACTACGCGGGGAGTGCACTCTCCCGAACATGAGCTCTACAATCCACCAGGCTCGGATTCAGCTAATGCAAATAAAAATTAAGTGAAACAATTAAAATTATAGTTAGCATTCACATCTCTTTAGTTTCAATGGCTTTGTAGTACCACTTTGCAGTAGAGCGACGCCATTTTTTGCCCCATACGATGAAGGGAAGGAATGACATGTTTGCGGCAAAGCAGATGGCCGCCAACATGATGGTGGTGACGGTCATTCCTAGCCCGTCGAGCCAATATTGGAAAACAAAAGTGAAAATCGTACCGAGAAGATTTCTAATGAAAAGAATGATGACCATTGTGTGTCCAGTTTGTTCTGGATAGCAGTCAACGGCATAAGTAATGGAAATGGCTCCCGAGGCAGAAATACCAAATGAAATTAATGCGACTCCGACAACAGGGAACATCCATTGTATCCCTGCATTGATACCAAGACCGTACATTAACAATCCTGCGGTATTGATGACTCCGGCGATTATCATGGTCCAAAGTCTAAATTCCGGTTCAAAAATACCATTGTTTTTCTTGGTCATGTAGATTTGGAATTTATCTGAAAGTGAACCATAAAGCATACCAAAGAAACCACCAATAAGGGATGCAAAGTTGGTTAATCCTGCTTCATCAGCAGAAAAATTGTAAGGCGGAGCCCCAAAAAATTCTGCCTGGGTAATAGAAAGTAGAGATAGCCAACAAATTTGGACGCCGTAGACCACCGCACACCAGATAACAGCAGGGTATCGCAAAGTTGGGAATGGCATCCAAAATACTTTCCAGATTGGCGGATCGACACCATGCTCTCTATTCAATAACTTCATGCATTGCCAATAAGTTTTCATTGGCGGGGGAGGGGTGTCGTCCTGTTGGTCCGTATGGAAACGCTCGATTTCGGCCTGCTTTATGTCGGCAATGTTGGCGGGTTTGACGTCTCCATTAGGATCATGGCCGGCCTCAGCTTCAATTTCTTCTAAGGAAGAATTGTGCACTGGTTTTCTTTTGTAAAGAGTCTCGTCCATGGTGAAAAGTTGAAGAACCAACAATGCACCGGAAATAATGCAAAGCCACCACGCAATCCATTTCCAGTCGCCTTGTCCTTCATATATATAACCAGCCGCCACGGGACCCAGGTAGGAACCGGCATAGAGCGAAAACAAATAAATAGACAATCTTCTTCCGTGCTCATGCAAGAAGAAGATATCTGTGATGGAGATTTGGACTAAGGAGTCCACAGGTGCAGCTGCAATCCCACATAAAACATTGGATAAATAAAGGGTACCGAGACTATCAGACCCTAAAACAGCGTTCCCAATGATATTTAAAATTGTACCGAAGATGTAAACTGGTCGTCGCCCAAGCTTCATCGCTAATGGTTGGAGAATAACACAGCCTACACCCAGAAATAAATAGCATAATGCAGAGGAAATGTTCATCTGATTGAGGGTCGCGTTGTATGTATCTGCAATAACGTCGTATACGGGGCCGTTCCAATTCACAGCCACCGCCAACATGAATGACCAAAACCAGACCAACGCATAGTGGTACTCTTTACGCCATTTCTTCCAATTTAACGGGTCATTTGGGTCGTTACTCGGCTGTGGATGCAAGACAATGTTCCCTTTTTTCTGTAAGTTTGGATCGTTATCTCCAAAGTGCGACTCATCCACAACATACGAAGTCCCTGGAACCCTCTCACTAAGATATTCTTGTTCCATGGCGAGCAGTAAAGAAAAATGTCACCGATTGTCTGGAACCTACCAGGCTTATATTGGGTCGAAAATCCCCCACCTCCCTTCAACTTGTTTTCCCCACACATGTCGGAAATAAAGAGTCAGATTTGGAACATGGGTTTCGCCCCCGGCGGTTATCTCTTATGCATTACCCCTCTTATCTCGTCGGCTATTTTGAGCTTTACAACCAATCAATTTCGTATATCATACACGGCTACTTCAACGGTTATTGTTATCAAATTGATATGTTGTTCGCTGGTCATATCGGTCGTGTTTCTTATCTGTGGACAAAAGGATGTGGCAGGCCGTTTCCGAGGCTGACGGAATTTCGCCCGCGCATCGTGCGGGTTGAGGGTGGGGTAGATTCGGGACCCAGGCGAACTCCGTGTAGAAGAAAAGTACCAAATAAAATTGAATTTAATTAAATAAGCAATTTAAGTAAACCAAATAGTAAGTTTTGAAAATCATAGAGATGTCACAGCGCGAGTTGTGTATGCGCAACCCCATTTGCACGGATACGGATATGGTTTGTTGAATCCACTCCTTCGGCTTACATACTAGGGTTTCATCGAAGCAGTTAATTATCCGTTTCCCTTTATCCGATTTTTTTTTTTTTTTTTTTTGTTTATATTATTACCCACTTTGCATTGGGCTCCAACACTCTCGGCCTCCCGCATAGTTTTATTCGTTTCCTTGTGGTGTCCTATTAAACTACGCATACTCTGCGGTTATTGGATCCCGTTCATCGGCGAAACCACTCTTAGAATCCAGCGTATGCAGACTAACAAGATGTAATTCAATGCCGATTGAGGTCGATGCGGTATTGCGAATGCGTCCGCCCTGCTTGAATAGTTATATTTTCAACGCGCGTGCAACGCTGTTCGGATTCTGGCTTAGCCAAGTCTGGTCTCTGGCGACTTATCCGAGTTTTCTTGTTCGTCATGCCCGGATATCCGTGATATCACATAGCTAGGTCAATACTCGGCGCACCTCTCATTGAACCGAAGAAAAGGTCTGTGTGCGCTGTTCACGGTTCCTTTGGTTTCCATTGTTCTCTAAGTGGCTTGTTGGCATTTGTATCTTGTGTTGTCAGGCACCAGGTCGTCGGGTCGTCTATCCGCGACGACTAACTGCGCATATGTACGCTTCAAGGTAAGTTCTGCCCTGGTGGTGGCTTATATTTATAGGAACGTAACATTGCAGTCTACACACTATATACGCGTACATGAGAGTGTGTGCCGGAACCTTGTTCAAACTTAGTCCAACAAACTCATGCCACGTATAGGCATAAACGAGATACGACGTGATTTGGAATGGAAAGCTTTTACACTTACATCTCTCGCACAGCTGACCGGTACCAGTCATGCGGGCATACTCTATTGTAGTCAAAATGGTAGGTCCGACCATGAAGGTATGTATATACTTGCTGCTGAAACCAGGTAGAAACAGAATCAACGCCATCTCCTCAATCTAGGGCCAAATTCAGGCTACGACAACGTACATGCATATAACCGGCGACAAAGATCAAGAAACAAAAGACGAGAAATTTTGCTCTTTTCACCAATTCAAAGCGGTAACGAGTTTCAAAAGCCACTTGAACACGTATTTTTCTATTGTCCCAATGAAAGGAATAGTCTAAGTATTAGTCCCCGGCCATGCTCATACTCATTGTTTCTCCTGATCAGCGCTACAGTTTCTGTCTGGGTCGGCTCGTTTCGGAGCTCCCGCGGCTCAATAACGAAATTAAAATGTTATGCATATGCATGTGAATTCGTATTGTAGACCAGCCGCATTGAAAAATGTCACCCACCGTGACCAACATTTGTCCCCTACTATGACCAACATTCCACAGAAAGGCTTTCTTTTTTAGGCACTCAAATTAAAAATCACCATCTATATAAATGAGACGGAATCCACTCACTTTGGAATAACTTTCGGTATTGAAATAAATTATCTGTATCTCAGTTTTATGACCGCTACTATTTTGAAGAGACAGGACAAGAGTGATCCACAGCCTGCACCTGAATCATGCGTTGCTACAAATCCGCTCCCATCCGATGACGAGTCGTTGGAAGCTAAACTGGAACGGCTGGGTAGGCAACGTCCAGAAGTGTTCAAATCCGCTTGGGCCGAAATCGGGTATGTATTTTCCATATCCATGTGCCAAATTCTTGCAGAATATTTCGTTTCTGGCTTTACCGTTATCGTTCCGACACTTACTGAAAGTTTGGATATCGACCATGAGTCTGCAACTTGGCCGGCCAGCGCATTTAGCTTGACCGCCGCGGCCTTTTTGCTCATTTTCGGAAGACTGGCAGATATGTATGGAGGGTATCCCATTTATGTTGCTGGGATGGGTTGGTTGACAATTTGGAGTTTAATTGCTGGATTTTCGCAAAACGAAATCATGTTAAACATGTGTCGAGCATTTCAAGGTATCGGGACCTCTGCGTTCCTTCCAACCTCTGTAATGATTATGGGAAGCACGTACCGACCCGGACCGCGGAAGAATTTGGTGTTTAGTATTTATGGCGCAGCGGCTCCAATGGGGTTTTTCGTTGGTATCTTTTTTTCGGGTATTGCAGGGCAATTCACGACATGGAGATGGTATTTCTGGGTTGGAACGATCTTAGCTGCGATCACAACTGTCACATCCTACATGTGTATTCCCAGTGATATTGCCGAGAAGAAAGCTCTTACAATCAAGATGAAGATGGACATTTGGGGTGCTATTTTGAGTGCATGCGGGTTCATTCTTTTTACATTTGCAATTATTGATTCTGCGCACGCACCACAACGATGGAAAACTCCGTATATCTACGTTCTCTTCATCGTCGGCTGTCTGCTGCTAGCAATATTCGTTTTTGTAGAAGCTAAAGTTGCCAAAGAACCCTTGCTTCCGGCCTCGTTGTTTAAAGTTAAGTATATGAAACCCTTGTTCAGTGCGCTTTTCCTCACGTATGGATCGCTGGGTGTTTTGATGCTTTACGCAACTTATTATATGGAAAACATCATGGGTGCAACTCCGCTACAGGTTGTTGCGTGGTACGTTCCGATGGCTGCTGGTGGATGTTTCATTGCGACATTCGGTGGATTCGTTCTTCACCTGCTGCCAGGGACGCTATTGATCATATTTGCCGGTGTTGCCTGGGTAATTGCTCCGTTACTATTTGCGATTGCTCCTCATGGTGCCAATTACTGGGCCTATGTTTTTCCGGCGATGATTTGTGCGACAATTGGTATCGACATTACATTTAATGTTGCCAACATTTTTATCACCACTGCTTTTCCGAAAAAGCAACAGGGACTGGCCGGTTCTATGATCATGTTGTTACTTCATATGGGGATTGCTGTTTGTCTTGGGTTCGCTGATATTGCTAACGTCTATGCCGGCGATACGATGAGTCGGAGGCAAAGCTATAAAGTAGTCTTTTGGTATGAAGTTGCATGTAGTGGCGTGGCACTAGTTATCTTAGTCTTATTTGTCAAAGTTAAGAAAGCGGAAAGTGAGTTGACTGCTGATGAAAAAGCGGAATTAGAAAACAATGCAGCCAGCATATAATTTATAGACGATGCATATTAATACTAATATACGAATTATGCAAAGAAAATCCCTAGAGAAGAACTTTTTGTGCATTCCCATAAGCATATCATAAACCGTCGAACCAGCGATACACTGTATGCATATGCGTATGAGGAAGAAGGCCCGCTCCAGGTGTTTTAATTAATTTCTTCATTTATAGTCCTTTTAGATCCAATGGATCAGCAACTCTCATACAATTATTTCTCCCTATTAATGTTAGCCCGAGCTACGCATAATCAATTAAAATCGACCAAACCAATCAATCACATCATATCACAGCTAAATGAGAAATGCATTTACGCACGACCACTTAAACGTGAACAGTGTGATACTCGTAAAATACTCTTACAACTGACTCATTGACCCACTTGATTTTTTTTGATTTTAATCAATTTATTCTTTATCAAGTTTGTAGATCAGAAGTATTTCATCCGCCATATCTTTTTTTTTTTTTTTTTTCATTCAATTGAATTTATTCCATATAAATACCAAACTATAGAAATCATTATAATCTGCCATATTTAACTTCATCATATACTCAATTGATAGCAAAAGAAGAACCCTGAAAACAGAGAAAAACTTCTTTTTAAATCAAAAACCAGTGGAGGAGAGCCGAAATCAAAGAAACCATAGCAACCAG